>CACVKS010000847.1:0-13446 GCA_902749335.1 Acanthamoeba triangularis
GCTCGAGGGCCACACGCAGGAGGTGTGCGGCCTCAAGTGGAGCGAGGACGGCACGCAGCTGGCCTCGGGCGGCAACGACAACATCCTCAACGTGTGGGACGAGGGCCGCACGGAGGCGCGCTTCCGGCTCGACCACCACACGTCGGCGGTCAAGGCCGTGGCGTGGTGCCCGTGGCAGGCGGGCCTGCTGGCGTCGGGCGGCGGCGCGGCCGACCGGTGCATCAAGATGTGGAACACGCGCAGCGGCGCSTGCGTCAACTCKGTCGACACCGGATCGCAGGTGTGCGGGCTCGTGTGGTCGCGCACGCACAAGGAGCTGGTGTCGTCGCACGGCTACTCGCAGAACCAGCTGGCCGTGTGGAAGTACCCGACCATGGCCAAGGTGGGCGAGATGCACGGCCACACGTCGCGCGTGCTCTTCATGTCGCTCAGCCCCGACGGCCAGACCATCGTGTCGGGCGCCGGCGACGAGCGCCTCCGCTTCTGGAACGTGTGGCCCACCGCCACCGCCAAGTCGGCTTCGTCGRCCAAGGCCACCGAGGAGAAGGCCTCGGCCACGTCGTCGAGGATGTACCACATCCGGTGAACGAGRGCTCCTCTTCACACCACGTCGCGACGTTCGAGTTGAGAGACAACGACAACAACAACGAAATGAGAGTGAAGAGGAGGAGCAGATTTCCCGGTTACGTTCCCCCCACCTCCGCCCTCCTCCCTTTAGTTTTGATGCTTACAAACCCTCTTTCTGTTCCACTCCCGCGTCCCCCCACCGGGGGACGTGGAGCACCAACGTGAGCAGGGTCATCAAGCATGACCGCCCAAGGTCGACAACATCTCCGCTCCAACGCCTCACTCCCTCGTTCGTTGAGCTCACCCCGTTTCTTCACCCGCCCTCGGCCCACGGAGCACATTCTGTCCACCATCAACGCAAGCAGGTCCCCGCCCAGCCCCATCACACGACCAACCGCGCTAGCATCTGTTTGTGAGCTACCCCCCACGGTTCGACTCCCACGCCCCACTCTTGTGTTGGTGTGCTAACCACGCTCTTTTGCTTGTGTTCCGCACGCATGAGTAACCACAACGCCTCGCGCAGACGACGCTGGACGATACTCACCTTTTCCTCCACGACGAAGCTCACGACACTCTAGGTACTCTGTCCTCTCCTCTTTCGTGGTCGTGGTTGGTGGGCGCCTGGTGATTACTTTTTCCTTTGTTTCTTTGTTCGCAGATCACCCAACCAACACCAAGTTCGTACCTCGACATTACCAACTGCGAAGAAGGTGTGTGCCCTTTCCTTTCTTTTCGTTGCTTCGTGGCCTGCACCAAAGGATGTAAAATTATAGTTATCCCTGTCCGAACATGACACAATCACGATGTGGACTTACTCTAACAAACTGAAAACAATGACCACACCAGCATTCTGGCCATTGAGAGGTCAACTTCACTCACAACTCTTTCCTCCTCTCAGGCTGTTCGTCTACCTCACCCGCTGTAGCCGACGGTCCACCCGTCGATCTCTCACAGTCAATCGATCACAGACAATAAACATTCTCTTTCTCTCAACTTTATTGTGCTTTATCTTATGCTTCTTGTTGCCAATGGGCAATGCACTTAAAAAAGGAAAAAAGGAAAAAAGGAAAAAAAGGAACAACGAGAAACAAGGAAAATGAGTAGAAGAAAAATTAGAAAAACAAAAAAATCATTCATCCGAAGATGCAGCAGGTGCGAAGGCTCGGGAAGTTGCAGGCCCACTCGTCCGTGTTGATGGTGTGCGACGTCCAGGAGCGCTTTCGCTCTGTCATCACCCACATGCCCTCGGTGCTTCACGTTGCTCGCACGATGGTAAACAAAAAAAATCAATCCTTCCTTCTGCCTTCGGTACGAAAAATCCATCTTTCTTACTTGGACTGGTACGTCTGCAGGTCAAGGCGGCGCCCCTTCTTCGCGTGCCCGTGCTAGTGACCGAGCAGAACCCCAAGCGCCTCGGTCGCACCGGTGAGTTCTCTCCTGCACCTCTGTCTCCACTACACGGCCCCAGGGTGGTCTAACCGCAGCTCGGCTTCAATGATGTGTGGTGTGTGGTGTGTGGTGTGTCTGTGGTGTTAGCGCCTGAGCTGGGCGTGGATGAAACGGAGGGTGTGCGAGTGTTTGAAAAGCTCAAGTTCTCTATGTTGACCGATGAGGTCCGCCAGACTCTCGAGCGCGACCACCCCGAACGCAAGGACGTCCTCCTTCTCGGCATCGAGGTGCGTCCCTCAGCGCAGTTTTGAGGAGAGAGAGCTTGCGGCTAACCTTTCTCGCGCGCCAACGACACGACACGACACGACGCTGCAGGCTCATGTGTGTGTGCTGCAGACTGTGCTGGTAGGTCGCACCACTTCTCGCGTTTTTGGTGTGCGTGTTGGTGCTGACGCGCGCGTGTGAACTAGGACCTGCTCGAGGGTGGCTACAACGTGCACGTGCTGGCTGATGGTACTTCGTCTTCGCGTCAAGCCGACCGCCTGCTGGCGCTCCAGCGGTTCAGCCAGGCGGGCGCCTACGTGACCACCAGCGAGAGCGCGCTCTTCCAGCTCATGCAGTCGGCCGAACACCCCTCCTTCAAGGTGAGCAAACGTACTGCATCATCTTCATCTTCTCCAGTGCTGATCGTGCGTGCGTGTGCTAGGCTATCTCGGCGCTGGTGAAGGAAGAGCGGCCCGACTCTGGCCTCTCCCGTCTCTGACGATCCGGTGCTACTTGCCCACGTGATTGCAGCGGTTGCGAGTACATTTATTTATCTTCTTCAGCGTTGTTTGCTTTGGGTGTTGGTCGCTTGGCTTGGTGTCGTCCTCCACGTCGTTGCTTGCCGCGCCAGGCCAGAGAGCGCTCGTTCAGTTTGCGAATGATGGGGGTGCCACCTTCGAGCATCTGGCGTCCGATTTCCAGCGCGCCCACCAATTGATCGATGCGCAGTCGATGCATCGCACCACCCTTCGGTGGCTTGCTCACATCTTCGCCATCGATGGAGAGATGGGAGTACCACACATCCTGGAAGAGATTGTCGAGGATGACGCGCTGGAAGCAGTGGTTTAGGCGAATGGGCCAGCGGGTGGCAGTGCCGGTGTGCTTGCGTGCCTCGGCGGGCAACACGACATTCGTCAGGTGCTTATACTCTTCGAGTAGGTCCCGTCTTCGTCCTTCATCCTGAGCCGCTACTCGCGATTTAATCTCATGATCATCTTCCGATTTCGCCAGCTTCGTCTTCCTCAACTCGCCTTCCTCATGACTTCTCTCGCAACCCGCTTTCCTCTTGGGCATGTTGTTGTGTTTAGGCTGGCGTTCCTGCCGCTCCTTCCGCAGGCGGCCACCTGCCACATCATTCAAGATGCGTGGGAATGAGCTATCGCACCGTAATCGCTCGGCACCACCACGCTAGCCAACACCGGCACTACTTGTTGCTGCCTCTAGCTCCTTCAGGTGCTTGTTGCTGGAGCTTGACCGTCTTGTTGACCGTCGACAACAACACTTGAGTCAAGGAAGACAACCAAAACAGCCGCGAAGAACTGAACATGGAGACGCACGACACAGCAGGTGCGAGCCCGCGTCGCGGAGGGTTGAGCCTCGTACTCGAGCGGTTGACAACTAACGCGCCACTGCATTCCACAGGAGGCTGGCGGTTGCAGCTGGCCAGCGACTTGCACCTGGAGGCCTTTGTGGGGTCGTTCGGCCTCACCCGGTAACCCGACCTTCCCCCCACCGCACCATTTATCTTTACCGGTGGCTAACCACCACGACACTCAAAGGTTTCAAGAGCTGCTGCTGGAGAAGTACAACGCGCCTGGAGGTGCGCGCAACGCTCGCCAGCCAGCAAGCCAGCTTTGTCAAACGCCTTCCTGGTACTGAGGCGTTGGTGGTCCGTCACCGTGTGGTGCTCCGTGTTTGTGGCTTGTGGCAGGCGAGATCCCCATTCTGGGCGAGTGCCTAGCGCTGTTGGGCGATATTGGTACGCGGCTTGGGCTTGTGGTCAGATGACTAGAGGTTTACCCGTGTGTCGTGTGTGTGTCGGTCGTGTCGTTTCGACAGGGTATCCCACCAGGGACACCTACAGGGAGTTTCTACTGCAGCAGGCCGACAGGTGACCCCCCCGCTCCTGCGCGCCAGATCCGTGAAGGTTGTCTGAAGCTGTCCTCCCAATCAGGTTTGAGACCGTGTTCGTGGTGGCGGGCAACCACGAGTTCTACGCGTACGTTGCGCGCCCAGAAGGGGTTCTTCGCCGCACCACCACCTGGGCAGCTCACCTGCCATACACGTGTGACAGTGTGGGCTCGGTCACTCCGGACTACGATGAGACCAAGGCACGCATCCGCAGCATCTGCAGCGAAGCGCCCAAGAACAACCTCCACTTTCTCGACCGAACGAGTCTGCTGTACAAGGTATCGATCATCTGCTGATCAATCGTCATGACGGTCTAACTCGGCTTCTCGCTCCACACACAACAGGGGTACCGCATTCTGGGATGTACGCTCTGGTCTCACATTCCCGTAGACACGCCCGACGCCGCCCTGATCGAGGTGGACCTCCTGACATTCGTTTTTTGTCCCCTGCTCCGACGCGTGGTTCACTATCGCTCACCGCACACATGGACATGCTCATCGCACAGAAATCAAGCAGCGACTACAAGAAGGTATTCGTGATTGACCCTGCGACTGGCCAGAAGCGGAAGTCGACCGTGCGAGACTCGGTTGGTTGGCATGAAGCGGGTGAGCCTACATTCTCCGCACACGCACACTCACGCACAGTGGCTTGTCCTCATCGCCTAACGCCTTCTCTTTCGTGGCTTACCAGACGTAGCATGGCTCAAGGAGGAGTTGGCCAAGGCGGTGGAACGTGGCGAAAAGGTTCCCACCTGGCGTTGACCTCTCTGTGGTCTTGCGGTGAGCTTTTCGGCTGATGCTGTATCGTCGTGTGTGCCGCACTTGGGTGCGCTGACTGTTCTGTTTGCAGGTGGTCGTCCTGACGCACCACGCGCCTACGTTCGAAAAGACATCGAGCCCCAAGTTTACACGGTCGGCCATGACCAGCATCTACGCCTCCGATCTGACGGCCATGTTCGGCGATCCCATCGTGGCCTGGCTCTTCGGACACACCGTACGTCCACGCTCTTCTCTTTATTAGTACTATGGTTTTCACCATCTTACCACTTGACCTTGACCGTCTCACGTCCGCGTTCTGTTCAGCATTGGAGCTCGACACAGAAGGTGGGCTCGACGTTGGTGGCCAGCAATCAAGCGGGCTACTTCAATGAGGCCGGTTCCACCAACTACGATCCCTTCTTCTGCCTCACTTTCCCTCCTTCCTCTTCATCGGACCACCCCACCCTGTCCAGCAGCCAAAAGTGAAATGTTAATTAACATTTTAAGATAAATAGAATAATAAATACAAAGAGAAGGAATAAAAATAAATAAAATCAAAAATACAGAAATAAGGAGTTGCGGATAACAACACACCAACGATCACAATTCGTACGGCGAGGAGAGGGAGCTCTGAGGATGGAGGAGCAGAGGAGAAGATTCTCCTTTCCATCGGCCCATTCGTATCCAGTCGTGGGTTCAATGCTCGAAGCGAAAGAGAAGATGGGGTTGGGCCATCAGCAGCTGGAAGGGCTGTACGGCATGGAGAACTTGGGACAGGCCCAAGCCAGGCTCCAGGGCATACATAAGGAGGCCGATGAATTCCTGTCCTACGTCGTGCGATCGTTCAAGCTCGACTGGCAGGCCGCGTTCGTTCAATCGATGGTCGATCTCGTGCTGGAGATGCAGAACGTCTCGGCCCATATCGCCCGCTTGATGCAGAACTTTGAGCACTATATCCTCTTCTCTGTACGATGAAACCCTCTCCCCTTTTCCTTTAAAGCCATCGTTTCCATCCATCTCCCTCCCAGCCGTTAATCGTTGAGCCGGCAAACAGGAGCGGCATCGGCTGAACGTGGCGACCAACTCCCTGGGCTTCTTGGGTGTCCTCCCTCCCGGTATGCTGTCCCACTTGTGGTGTAAATACTACAGTACATGCGCGTGTCGTGTCGTGTCGTGCGCGTCGTTGGTCGTGTCGTGTCGTGTGCGTGTTGTGTCTGAACATGCTCTGGTACTGATGGCGGACGGATCCAGAGATACTGCAGCACATCCTCCAGTTTCTGGGGCCGAAGGAACTGCTGCGTCGCGTCCCTCCACTCAACCGACATCTGAACGAGCTCACCAACGACAACGCCTTGTGGAAGGCCATGTGCAGGTGGGTTCTCGCTCCTCTTCTCATCTTCTATCCGTGGGTGTCGTGTGTGTCGTGTGTGTCGTGTCGTGTCGTGGTTGCGTCTCATGATGTGTTTTTGTAGGAAGCACATACCCTCACATCCCGTCGAAATGGAGTTCTGGTTCCTCAAGCGCGTGGAGAAGGAGGCGCTACTCAACCAGGGCGGCAAGCTGGGCAAGCACCACAGCCTCCTCAACTCGGCGCGCTCGCGCGAACGGGCTTCTTCGTCGTCACAGCCCTTTGCCAGCGGCAGCGCCGACGAGGAGGGTGCGGCTCACGGTGACGACCGCGGGGAGAGCAGCAATGACGACATCGTCGCCCTGAACGCCAGCAGCAACAGCAGCATCAACGGCGTCGGCGACAATGACAACGACGACAACAAAAGCAGCAACAGCAACAACGACGAGGAGGGCAGCAGCAGAGAAGAGCGAGCCGGCGTCGTAGGGTTGATGCCATCGCCACAGCAACGTCGCGCGACCTTGTCGACCGGCACCCAGCCGACAAACAGCAGCGGCACCATCGAGGCGGTGGCGGTCGACAAGAAAAGGGACAGGGAACGTAACCACCCGTTCTACAAGGAGGAGAGCGACAAGTCCTTCCTGTGGGGCCGTGCCGGGCCATTGTCGTCGAGTTCGACGTCGGCGTCGACATCGCTCGACCCGGATGCGGCGGCGACCAACGCGGGCTGCCTGCCGCCCAAGATCAAGAGCGGGTGGCGAGGCGTGTTCCGCAAGTACCACCAGCTGGAGCGCAACTGGAAGGACGGCAACTGCGCCGTCAAGACCCTCGTGTCTCGCCGTCGCGTCTATTGCATTCTCTTCTCCGAGGAAAAGCAACTGCTGTGGAGCGGCAACGCCAAAGGTACTTTTTTTCTTCTTTTTTTAATTATAATTTATTATTTGTTTTTCGTAAACCATTAAAATTTACAAAACAAACAAAACAAAACAGGAACGATAAAGCGACTGGACTTGATCAACTACTACCCGCTGCGGGAGATCAAGGCGCACGACTCGGCCATCAACTGCCTGCAAACGCTGGAGAATTGCAACACCTCGTGGGACGACGAAAACATCGCCTATCGAAGTCGCTCGCGAAGAGGGTACCGTGGCCAGTCATGGCTTATTCTGGGCTTGGCAGTGCGTGGTAGGTCGGTGGCGCAAGACTCACACCCATCGGGCAGGGAGCAAGATCACGTCAGGCAGCTGAAGTCGAGCCGAGAGGAGACGCGCGAGGAAGTGGCCGGGCTCGTGCCTCCCAGCAGCGACAGCAACGACCTGCTCTTCTCGTGTTCTTCCGATAACACCATCAAGGTCTGGCGGCAGAGCATCGTCTCCGACGAACCGCTATCTGTAATGGGCGAAGGTAAGTACTTCCACCTCCACCCCGTGTGCGCCGTGTGAGCGCGTGTCGAGTCTGGCGCAGTAAAACTTCACCCCCACCGTTTCCCTCTCCCACTTCTCTTTGCCTCTCAGAGCAAGGTGGCCACCAGGGTCCGGTGCAAATGATCAAGCTCTGCGACGACGGCAACAAGCTCCTCTCCTGTTCCCTCGACCAAACCCTCAAGCTCTTCGATGTGAGTACGTCCACGTGCATTGCCACGCTCAAGGTACTACCAACGCCCTACATTCTTGCACCTCTCCCTGTGCTCTCAACAGCTTGGGCGATCTGTGCGTGCGTGCGTTGTCTCGTGTAGGACACAACCGCCGTGCGTTGTATACAGTTGGACAAGCAGACGGGCTGTATTATATCGGGTGGCAGTGATGTACGCCCCTCACCGCCGCCGTCGCTGATTGTCCAACTCGTGAGTTCACCTGACTTGACTCGTGCCCATAGGGAATGATCAAGCTGTGGGATCCACGCCTGAAGGGTAAGGGCGACTACGCCGCCGACTCGAGCGGGCCTGTGGCTTGCGTGTACAGAATTCCGACTGGTGCGTGGTGTTTCCTCCTGCAGCTGCCACGTGTCTCTGGTGCGTGCGTTTATTCTTTCTATGTTTTCCATCCCACCTTCTAGGGCTGGGCAAAGTAATGTGCCTACAGGCCAACAATTCCAAGCTTTTCGTGGGCGGCGACAGCGACCGCAAACACAACTTCCCCATCTTCGTCTACAACCTCCAGAAGCTGACTGGTACGACCAGGACGACGAACACACATACACGCACACCGTGCGTGCGACAAGGGTTCACGGGTCTCACATGCCCAACTGGTTGGGTCTGTGCAGGAGTCGTGCGACACTACGACAAGTCGCTGATTCCATGTACCTCGTCGGACTCCTACGCGGTCCTTAAGGAGGCCGAGTTCATGGGCCACAGCGACCGCATATGGACGCTCCAGGCATCCCTCGGGCGGCTGGTCACCGGTGCGCTCCCAACCCTCGCCTTCCGACGGGCAACGGAAACAGTTAGCGATTCTAACAGGGCACGCACCATCGCACACGCGCGCGCACACACATTAGGCTCGAGAGATGGCAACGTGAGAGTGTGGAACTACAGCCACTGCCCGAACGCCACTGATAGTGTTGACAAGAAAGAGTCGGGCAGTTACATCCTCGGTAAACCGCACCAGAGGTACCTGTCGCCGCACACGCACGACACACGCCACACGCACGACACACGATCATGCTTGTGTGTTTAATATTTTTTTCTTTTTTCTTTTTCTTTCTGGCTCTGCAAGGCACTCGAACTCGATCTATTGGCTGCAGTTCTCGTCAACACGCATAGTCACTGCGTCTGCAGATCACACCATCAAGATCTGGAACTTTGCCTGACCTTGTACAAAACACCAACACCTCAAACAAATAAAAATAAAAATAAAGATAAATGTTATTATTCGGAGTTTTAATTGTTGCAACTGTAAACTGAACTGTGCTAATCATCATCCATTGAATTGAGATGGAGGACACAAGGGCGCCAGCAGAGGTGGCCTCTTCTGCTGCAACATCAACAGTGGAGGTAGCGGGTGGGCGCGAGGAGGTCGATGCCGCGACGTCGCCCCCGCGGTTTATGCGTGAAGATGAGGTGGCCCAAAATCCTCCGGTCGCCCTTGCAAGTTACCCGCGATCAGGTTAGCGTCCTGCCCCTTTGCGTGTTGATTAACTCTGTATCAAATTTTTATTAATCTTTATCAGAGATCAAGACAATTTAATCGCATCTCAATTGGCCAATTGACACAGGTAATTCCTTGCTCCGGGTACTGCTGGAGAAGGTCACCGGCCACATCACCGGCAGGTAACTTCACTTTCCTGACATCTATTTTATTTGGTTTGTTTTAATTTATTAATGATTGTGAACGCCATTGGTCTCATGCCAATAATATATTTTATATATTGTGTCACAATCAAGCGACACACGACCGGACCGCAAGCTGAGCCGAGAGCTGTTGGATTATGGCCTTCTTGGCGAGGGCGTTGTCGACCTCTCCAAAGTGCGCACACGACACGACACACGACACACGACAACGCGCGGTGCGTGTTCATCTGACCCACTGAGTGGGATCCTCGTTATCATCATCACCAGGTGTGGATCGTGAAGACGCACTTCCCGGAGCGATTCGGGTACAAGCGGTACAAGGTGAAGAAGATCATTCTCCTCGTCCGCAATCCCTTCGACACGCTCGACTCCTACTTCAACATGGTACCGCTTACCCACCGCCCACCGCCACCTTAACGCCTCACTGATGGGGGTGGGAACGTTAATACAGGTGCTGACGTCATCGCACACGAAGAGTCTTGACGAGAGTGAGTACGAGCGGCTGCGGCGCGAGTGGGACCAGCTGGTGCGACGCGAGATTCAGGTGTGGACCAAGTTCTACGAGTACTACCTCTTCGTGGCGCGCAGCAGCGGCGTACCGCTCAAGGTGGTGCGCTACGAGGACCTCATGACCCGCCGGTGGCACACCATGCGGGGCCTCATCTGCTTCCTCTACGACCTCAAGTCGCTCAAGGGCACAGTCTACGATGAGCGGATCCAAGCCCTCGCCGCACACGAACTCACACAGAGGTGCGTGTGCTACAATTCGATTGCGTGTCGTGCGGCGTGCGTGTCGTGCGTGTGCGCTAAGTGTGTGTGTGTTCGTGCAGTCATCAGGCCTACAAGCCGCGGAAGGGCAAGGTGGACCACTCGCTGGCGCACTTCTCCGAGGAGCAGAAGTCGTTCATCCTCGAACTCACGCGCGACGTGCTCTGCTACTTTGGCTACTCCAAGTACCTGGACCTCCTCCGCGCACCGTCGCCAGCCACCGGCGCCGGCGGCGAACCGGGCGGAGTAGAAACGCAAAAGAACGAAAGCGAAGGCAAAAGCGAAAGCGAAAGCGAAGATCCAGAGCGAAGGGAGAAGAGGCGGACGGAAAAGGAGGAGATCGTGGCCTACATCCTCAAGAACTACCAGGACAGCCGAATCTATCTCACTCCTGGCCTTCTTCACGTTAACTTTGTACGTAAAAAAACTTTTATTATTATTTATTATTTATTATTTATTGTATTTTGTATTTTAATTTATTATATGATTTTCATTTCCTTTTCAATTTTATTTATCTTGGCTAAGTTGGAGGAAAATGCAGGGTTTGCCGCTGCGGGAGGTGAGTCCGACGGATCCGTTCGGGCGTGGCATGAGCTGGAAGAAGGAGGTGCTTGCGATCAAGCCCGTCGCCCTCGAGCAGCCCACGAGCAACGAATAATAAACCTGCCTCTCGTGTGTGGAGAAGATAATATTCCGTGTTGATGATGTTGGTGGTTGTTGTGCTTGTGTACATTGGGGAAAATTTACAAGAGTCTGCTGGTGTTGGTCAGTTGAGCAGGAAGTGGACGCTTGCTCGGAGCGGGGGCGACGATTGCGCGGGCGACGCCGCGGTCACGGGTGACTCATCACCCGCTGTTGAAGAGGCGGGACAAGACGAAGAGGTGGACTGCAGCCGCACTCGGTCGAGCTTGACCTGCCGAGCGTATCTAATGCCGCAAGCGTTGCACAACCTGCGAGAAAGTTCAAGATGGAAAGGATGTGAGTCTACACCATCATAACACTACAGCGCCACAGAAAACGTGGAAGTTGGATGAATGAGCTCCAAAATAACCAGAAAAAGGTTATTTGTGGTTAATCAGGAAAACCGAAAAAGGAATTTCTCCGGGGTCTGCTGGAGACCGTCATCTCAAAGGGAGTTGCAAGGTGGTGTGGGGGGGGGGCGTAGCGTACGTGGAGGGACCGGAGGGACCGGTGCGCCATTGGCTGGTGAATCGGGTCGCGCAGTGATGACACGCCCTGTCTCTAGATGCCTGCTGGCCTACTGTCATCACTGTCACGACTGTGGAGATGCCGCAGAGTTGTTGCTGACCTGAGCTCACCTTGACACCTCACCCCACAGAAGGCACCCACATCACAGGGAATACGACACCACTGTGTGATGCGGCCTGGGTGACAGCAATTTACCAAAAGAAGAAAAAGCGCCTCAGTTTCCTTAAGGAGGCTGTTCGATTGCGATTGGTGGATAGAACTAGATAGGAAATGTTTGTTTTGTACATGCGTGTAGCGGTGTGTGGAGGAGAAGAGACTATCGGTCGTCCACCATCACCACTTCATCGTCATCGTCACCAGCATCATCATCAAGAGCGCCCTCGCCGTTGTCCTCTTCATCGTCGTCGTCGCTGAGCAGCGAAAATCGGCGGTTGGTCTCCACGCCCACCATCTCCACTTCGTCCTGGAAAGGTCGCCCCGTAAGCTGTATTGTTGTGGTGGTGGTTGTTGACCTCAAGTTAGCTTCGTGCGCACACACCGCACGACCCACACGCACCACCGCACACACATTACCTTGAGGCGGTGCCAGAGGTTGCCGCATTTGATGTTGGCGGCGATCTTCTTCTTGTACTTGAAGGCGCCGTAGACGACGAGCGAGAGGACGACCGACAGGGCGATGAAGATGGCCAGCGACAGCAGGATCAGCTGCGTCGGGTCCTCCTCGCTGTGCTGCTTGTCCGGAATCGGCGTCGTATCGCTGCTGCCGCCGCCGCCGCCCTTGTCCGGCACCAGCGGCTGCGACCCGTCGTCCTTGATCCACACCGTCAAATTCACTGCGGCGAGCCAAAAGGAACCAGTCAGACACACACCGCACACGCACGACCGCACACACCGCACACACAACACGCACACATGACACACACACACGTACAGTGGGTGACTTGGCCGGGCTGGACGTGGATGTCCTGCACGGCGGAGCGCTTGCCGTTGGCGTAGGCCCAGACCTGGTAGCGGCCCGGCATGAGGAGGCGGTAGTAGTCGCCGTGGTCCTCGTCCGAGTAGACCGTGACGTTGGGCAGGCCCACCACCCGCACCGTGGCCCGGATCGGCCGTCCCACCACGTCGTGCACGAAGCCGCGCACGCCCAGCTTGTGCACCTGCGCCAAATAAAGAAAGTCAGGCGTGTGCGGTCGCGCGTGTGCGGTGTGTGCGGTCGCGCGCGTGTTACCTGCTCCATATAGGTGAGTAGGGCCTCCTGGTTTTCGGCCCAGTAGCGCTCGAGTTGGCTGTCGAGCGGACACTTCTCGTCGCCCAGCTCCAGCGTCAGATCGCAGTCGCCGTGCCACGCGTAGTTCCAATCCTGCATCCCTCCATACAGCAAATACCACTGCACATAACACGACACGCGACACACACGACACACACGACACACGCGTGTGTTGGTGATCACAAGGAAATGCGCCAGTGGATGGGTTGGAGGGCGAGGGCGAGTACGTGGGCGCCGTTGGTGATTCCGTTGGGGAATTCGATGGAGCTGTGCATGGTGGTGTGCGAGTTGGCGTAGGTGGTCGCCAGGTGCCGGAACAGCTTGTCGTCGGGCGCCGCAGAGTAGCTCGGCGTGTCGTACTCGGACCTGCTCGCCCACACCCCATTAGGCACTCCACCACCGCACACGCACACAGACCGCACACGGACGGGGGGGGGGGACGTGCCTGCCGTCGGCGTCCCAGGGGTAGTTGGCGACCAGGGAGCCGCCGTGCATGTTGGCCGACAGAACAAAGTCGTAGTCGCTGGACCACCGCATGATGGCCGCCGTTTCCGGCTGTCGGCCCGACAGACTCCCCTTCGTGTCCCGGAATCGATCCGGAAAATCACTGCAGCGTGCGGTGTGTGCGGTGAGCGCCTCTGTGTGTCGTGTGTGTGTCGTGTGTGTGTCGTGTGTG
>CACVKS010000848.1:0-13442 GCA_902749335.1 Acanthamoeba triangularis
GTGCCCTCCGCGGTGACCACGGGGATCAGGCTCGAGCGATTTCCTTGGGCTGGCCACCCGATTAGCGCGTGAGCGGGAACTACCGCGGTACGCCACCGGGGTTGCCTATCGTGCGGCTGCTTGGTCTGCCCCACACAACAACGAGCTCTCGTCCGCGTGGCCCAGCACCAAGATGGAGTGTCGTGAACGAGGCCGGCACTGCGGGCTCGAGTTGGGTGAGCCCTCAAGCTTTCCTGTCGTTTCTCGTTTGCTTTCGCGTCGAGTGGATTTGGCGCCGTCCAGGCAGCTCGTGCCGCAACACACCCGACCAAAACCTGACTCCACCTGCCAGCACACCTCTCCGTGCTCAGCACTCGGGTCCAGCATAGGACCTTGGAGTCCCTCGGGCTCACACACCACAGCGCGACCAGAAGAGCGAACCAGAAGAGCGACAAACGCGACAGCCAGCTGGACATACCCCCCCCCCAATTTCCCGCTCGGCCGACACAGTAACAACTAAAGTTGCTCAGCCATGACCGCGCGTCCGTCTTCCTCCCCCTCTCCTTCGCATACTCGGCTGCCTTCCTCGTCTACATCTCCGGCGACGTTGTCATCTTCTTTGGCGTCATCTTCATCTTCATCTTCGAACAACCCGTCAGGGGAAGACTCCACGGGCCTCGTTCCCGCCACATCGTCGTCATGGGCGGCTCTGCTCACCACCGGCGCCAGGGGCGAGCGGGAAAGCCTCTTCGGCTACCTGCAGGGCCTCACCTCTAGCCCGCGCGTCACCGACGAGGAGCAGCGCGAGCGGGAGCGGCTCTACCGCCGCTTGGCCAAGCGGCAGCGTCGAGCCCGCCTCCGCGGTCCCAGTCCTTCCCCCCGTTCAAGAGGATCCCACCAAGAGCGAGAAATGGAGAACGAAAGCGATGGCGGGCTTTGCGGGACACACCCCAACGGAAAGCGACAAAGAACGAAGCCGGCCGGGGCGAAAGAGCGAAGCGAGACGACGGAGGCGTGGATGACCCGCACGGCGCCGGACCATCACGGCGGGATCGACCACCCACGATACCACCCTCAGCCTCGGCCGTTCGTTCGGTCGTGGACCAACACGAACTCGTCGCCCTCGCCGCCGTCGTCGTTCCACGATCCGGGCTTTTACTCGCCATCTTCGTCTTCGTCTTCGTCTTCGCTCCCGCGTCTGCCTACCATCGCCCCCTCATTCGCGCAAGTGTCTCCGCTTGATCACGAGATACGCGGCCACCACCACCACCCGCCACCGCCCCACTGGTCGCCCGCGGCCTCTACGCCCTATCTCGGCTCGTACCCGCCGTACGCCAGCGGTCCAGGCAGCGACCAACATCCGCGATCCGTCGAAGCTGCTTCTCCTGGGCCTGATCACGCTCATTTCTTCCCGCCATCTCCTTATTCGCGCCAAGATCACAACTACACCCAGCACTCCTCGTGGGACCACCTGACCCAGCGGCACCAAGATCACCATCTCTACCACCACCCGGCACCACCGCCCTACCAGGCCGGCGGCAGCACACTGCCAACCTCGTCATCTCGCCCTCCGAACCTCCCCCCGTCGGCCAGCTCGGCAGCGGCAACATCGACGACATCGGCCGTAGCGCTGGGGCGTGACCCCGTTGCGTGCCTCGAGTGGGACTGCGCGCTCGAAGACCCGCCGCTTGAGGACCTAACAGCAACAACACCGCTCGGTCACGAACCACAGCAACCACCACAGCAACAGTACCACCAGCTTCATCACCACCAACACCAGATCTACCACCTCCAGCAACAACAGCAGGCCTACTATCGTCAGTACGCGGAGCCTTCGGCCAACGCCAGCGAAGCCGCGGTGGCGACCAACTCTTACGCCTCCCGACTTGGCCACCAAGAGGAAGCGACGATGATCGCCTCCGCTGAGATCTGCCGAACGCCGCCAAACGTGTCGACGACGGAGAGCCCGCGCGGAAGGGCGATGGCCGATGGTCATGGGCCGCGGCTGTCGCCCGGTGGCCTGGCGGACCTCCTGCTGCTCTACCCTGAGAGCGCGCGGCTTGCGCTCCAGACGCGAACGCAGCTGCGGGCAACACCAACTGTGACGACCATCGCGGCTGCCACGTCACCATCGTCTTCATCTCCGATACCGGCTGCTGCGGTACCAACCACGTTGCCAGCGCTCGGGGTGTCGGTGCCCTCGCCACTGTTCGCCTGGATTGCTGGCGGACACATTAATAACAACCAAATATAAATAAATAAATAATAAATAAATGAAAAATCTACAAAGAGAGAAATCGGTGCGTTCGCGCGAGGCACCTGCCTTCCTTACATGAGGCGTTATGCAACAAGTGACGTGGTTGCACCCGCTTGGATCGGCGAGTTTTGATTAGCGGCATTAAAACAACACCAATCCCCGAGCCTGATTTTGTCCGGGAGGCTCTCCGGCCATTGGCGGAACGCACGTGACTCCACGCACCCAAGCAACCAAGTCCGGAGCACAAACCTTGAGTCATCGCGTACTCATCCACCCCTCATCTTTACTAGTCCAGTCGCGAGACATGCGGCACGGTTCGCTCACGCCAGCAATCCACTGCGCCTGTCTGCGCAAACCACTGGAAAAGCGCAGAGCAGAGAAGACACCCTCAACTGGCTGCATCGGCCTGGCCTGTGTCTAAGAAGTTCACCCTGCCTAGCAGGACAGATTAGCACTTCAAACCAACTTCGAGACAAGCGCGTGCGCACAAGCGGCCCATAGACCCGAGCTCTGTTCACCGCACCACCAGCCACTGAGCTCAACGAACGAAAGCGATAGGTGAACGACGAAGAAAAGAMCGAAAGCGAAGYGAAKAGAGAAGAATGACCACCRCKACGGCTACRAACCCGACGTTGGCCGAGCAGCTGGCTGCTGCGGCAGCCGCGAGTCGCGAACCGACCCTGGGCGAACTGTTCTTGCGCGGTGCGGGGTCKGTTCAGGGCGATATTCAGTCGTTCCTGCGCCAGCTTGCCACCAGCCCGCAGGCCGCCTCCGAGGCCGAGAAGGAACGCGAACGGAGGGAGAAGCGCGGACTACGCAAGCGCAAGCGACAGCTCATGGCCGCGTCCGCCGCCAAGACCGCCGCGGCCGCCTCCCCGCCCTCTCGGTCGCAAAAGAACGAAAGCGGYCCGTCTTCGTCTTCTTCCAAGAAAGCGAAGACCACAAAGAACGAAAGCGACAGGCCACGRCAAGTGAAGACTGCAGCAAACTTGGCCTCGTCGGCGGCGGCCCCAGCACCGCTCCAGCCCAGGCCACCAACGGCCCCAGCCGCGACCCCCACTTACCTGCCGTCGGCCCCGACCACGCCCCAGCCGTGGCCCATTGGGCCTCCGCCGCCCGCACCGACGGCGCGCCACCGCTCGCTGCCGCTCATCTGCGCCGATGCCCAGTGCGACTGCAGCGGCGTGCACGACCCGGCCGCCGTGTCGACACAGAGCCTGTGGAAGTCGCGCGAGTTCGAGCACGACGGTCCCTACWCCACCAACMACTACCACCCCGTGCCCAGGCCAGCACCATCTTCTTCGTCGTCATCGTTCCTGGTCGATTTGCCCATCTCGCCGCWCCTACCCTCGGCCTCTTCGTCACTGTCCTCGCCTGYCTTCTTGTCGTCGTCGACCACMTCGACSTCGATGTCGCTGCCGCCGGCCCTCTCGTGGGTCGACAGCTTYTTCAGCTCGCTGGGCGAGATGGCCGACCTGGTCGAGCCCAGCAGCGGCTCCAATGAGACGGCTCTACCCTGCCCCGTGGCCACTGCCACCACCTCTGCCTCACTCCTCTCCTACTCCTCCGCTGCGTCGCTCCGCCACCTGTACCCGGCCATCGATGATTGGCCCAGCTCGCACTACCCCAGCCACCACCAACAGCAACAACTCGACTACACACCACAGCGCAGCCCGATCACCGACCTGCTCTACTCGCCAGCGGCATCGTCGTCTTTGTTGCAGCACGCGCCTACGTGGCAAAGCGAGTCGTGGAGCAGCCCACCAGCCCCAGCCCCACCCGCGGGTGATCAACATACCACCGCGGGGTGCGCCTGCTGCCCTGCCCTTGGTTGGTGATCAGACAATGTAGATGGTCAGATTATCACAAGCGCAGGGCACAATACTATTATCCTTCTCTGGCGAATTGGGAAAACACCGAAACTGCCCCTAAAGTTCGCTGTCTCCTTTCTGACTAGTTGCAATGCACCCATCAGGGCCACGTGATGATGATTTTCGATAGGACGCACGCCGAAAGGGCAAAGAAGAAGAGAAGAATGGCAACCGTGGGGGGTGGAGGTTTATGGTTGTGTGCGTCATTCGGGGTGGCCTCTGTGTTCTGGTTTGGCACGGCGAGATCGCCCCGGCCAATGGGACATTCGCTCCACGCTTGTTCTGCCGGTGTCCTGCAAAAAGCTATTCCGCTGCCGGGAATCGAACCCGGGGCGCATGGGTGAGAACCATAAATGTTACCGACTACACCACAGCGGATTGGTTAAAACATAAAGCCCACGTGCCACTATTTAAAATTTTGAACACTAATACTTACAGGATCCACTCCAAAAGTCATGGATAGCCAGGGGTGCAACATGAAGGGTCACAAGCTCTGGCCCCTTGCTCCTGATTCTTTCAAAATTTTAAATAGTGGCACGTGGGCTTTATGTTTTAACCAATCCGCTGTGGTGTAGTCGGTAACATTTATGGTTCTCACCCATGCGCCCCGGGTTCGATTCCCGGCAGCGGAAAAACGTTTTCCTCCCTGCTGGCTTTGTTTTATGTAGCCGAAGATCTCGCCTCCCTCCTGCATCGATCGCTACAGAACCTGATCTCCGCGAATTTGTCCTTCCATTTTCTTCGGTTGGTGAAGGTGCGGTCGCATTGGGCGCACAGCTTGGCCTCCTTCCACTGTCCTCGATCAAAGATTTTGAAGATCTGATCTCGCGCCATGCTGCCGGTGGTGGCTCGCTTCATCATCTTTTGTGAGTACTTGCACACGAGAGGCGTGGTTTGTAGGTAGGCACCAAAAAGACAAACATTTGTTGTTGTTTGCTCATTGATGAGCAATCCTTAGTACAAGCCTGGGGGAAAGAACGAAGGGTCGTACCAGGCCGCAGGGAACACATTGGTTTCCTCTGTGGGCGTCAGTCTATGGCTCGGCCGGGCGTGTGGGTGGGCCGCGCCCACCGCGTCCAGCAGCGTGCGCGCCTCCACCGACGACTCGGCCCGGGCCAGCACGCGAGTCAGCCCGCCGCCGAGGCCGATCTGTACAGCGTCGCTGGTGGTGGCAGCCGCGAGAGCCACCGCCTGTGCGATCTCGCCCATGCTCTCCTCCAGCGACGCACTCTCGAGTTGCTCTGTCGTCGATGGAATGAACACAAACTCGTGTCCTGTCCGACACACACGCACCACCGCACCACCGTATCAGCGAGGCCGCTGAGCGCCTGCGCGGGCAGGCAGTAGGGGACGGACCTTGTGCGCTGGTGAAGTGCCACGGCACCAGCAGCGCGCTCAGCTTGGCGGCCAGCGTTCGCATCTGGCCCGGCGAATAGGCGGCAAACGAGGCCTCGTCCACCCGCCGGAAGTCGTCCCACGTCCGCGCGCACACCACGAACACGCGCTTTCCACTCGGGGGCTCCGATAGCGACTCATCATCATCACCGCTGGCCTCGCAGGCGTTGTCGGCGTCATCGTCGCTGGTGCGTGGCCCGGCCAGGTGGGCCATGAGCCCGCCCGCGTCGCCGTGCTTGAGCAGTACCAGCACGTCCCTGGGGGGCAAGTTCCAAGTTGGAATGTGAGGCATGCGCCCAGAGCAGAGCGAGGGGAGGGTGGTTGCCGACCGACCTGAGGGCGGCGAGGAATGTGTCGCATTCTTCGCGGCTGACGGTGAGCGGCGGCTGCACGCGCAGGGTGTTCATCTTGTTGAGCGCGTTGGCCAGCCGGATCCCCTTCACGTTCAGCATGTAGCTCGAAACCATCACGCTCTGTTCCCCCCACCTTTCCATCAACCATCGTACACTCGCGTCGTGTGTCGTGTCGTGTCGTGTCGTGTCGTGTCGTGTCGTGTCGTGTCGTGTCGTGTCGTGTCGTGTCGTGTGTGTCGTGTGTCGTGGGTACCAATATCTTCTGCTGGGCGAGCACGCCGAGGAAGGAATGGCCGAAGGTGTCGCGTTTCCCGCTGAACTCGATGCCGAGCATCAGGCCCACGCCCCGCACGGCCGTGAGCACTCGGGCAAAGTTCCCATCCGATGCGCGGAGCGCCTCCACACCGTCCCGCAGGTAGGCGCCCATCTGGGGCGGAAGCGCGTGTGTCGTGTGCCGTGTGCCGTGTGCCGTGTGCCGTGTGCCGTGTGCCGTGTGCCGTGTGCCGTGTGCCGTGTGCCGTGTGCCGTGTGCCGTGTGCCGTGTGCCGTGAGCTCCGTGTTTCGTGCGTGTCGGGTGTGGGGCGTACCACTGCGGCGTTGCGCATGAGTGCGCCGTCGTCGGCGGTGATCAGCTCTACCGTGCGCAGGCCGATGCGGCAGCCGAGCGACCCGCCAGCGAAGGTCGAGCTCTGTTTGAAGAGGTACTCCTCCGACATGCAGTCCTCGGTGTACAATATCGCCCCTGCGGCCATCACACCGTCAAACTTGAGGCACACGCGGCACGCGGCACACACGACACACGCGCGTGGCTGGTGGTGTGTACCAATGGGGTACATGCCGCCGCTTAGGGCCTTGGAGAGGGCGACGATGTCCGGCACGATGCCCTCGTGCTGGTAGGCGAACAAGCGGCCCGTCCTGCCAAGCCCTGAAAGTCGCCAAACACACACACACACAGACACGCCCGCGCAGGAGCGAACGTCGTGAGTAGTTCGCCTGACCACCACCACCACCACCACTACCACTCTGGCCTGCCTTAGCCACACTTCTGTACCGGTCTGAATCTCATCGGCGATGAGGAGGACCCCGAACTGAGTGCACAGCGCGCGGACCTCGCGCAGATAGCCCGCGGGAGGCACCACGATGCCTCAAGGCCAGAGACCACGAAGCCGGTCAGCCATATTATTCATTTATTAATATAACTTTTTTAAATAAAAAATAAATAAATAAATAATTTGGTAGGCTCGCGGGGTACCTCCTTCGCCCTGGATGGGTTCGACGAGGAAGGCGGCGTACTGGGCGCCCTTGTCGCGGGCCTCCTCGAACTTGGCCCGCAGGGCAGCCGCGTCACCGAACGCGACGAACTCAAAGCCTGCGCTACGGCGACACAGAGCCCCATATGGACATCAGAGAATGTCGTGTTGTGTGTGTGTGTGTGTGTGCACTTGAGTGTCGTGTGTCGTGTGTTGCGTGCGTGTGGCGTGTGTCAGGGTGAGCTTGCCTTCGGCTGGCGCGCCCAGGCCGTGGTACTGGGTGCGCCCACTGGCCGAGAGCGCCCCGAGCGTCTTCCCGTGGTACGAGTTCCACGTCGAAAGCACACCTGCATGACACACCACCGCACACACACACACACCGCACACACACACACACACACCGCACACACCACCGCACACCACCGCACACGCACACACCACCACCGCACGTTACCCCTGTACAGGTCACCATGATTGCATTTGCCCGGTGCCGGTGTACCGAGCCGCTGCGTGTGCGTGCGGGCCAGCTTGACGGCCCACTCCACCGCCTCCGACCCGCTGTTGGCGAACATGGCGAACCGCAGCTGCCGCGTCTCGTCGCAGTTGCCTTCAGGGGCATCCGTGGCGGCCTTGACGAGCGCCTCGGCCAGGCGGCCGGCGCCGTCGAGTAGGGCGGGGATGGAAAAGATGGGCTCGCGCGACTGCTCGGCGGCGTGGACGACGGCCCACAGGGCGGCCGGGTGGTGGCCCAGCGGGACGCTGCCGTAGCCGGCCAGGAAGTCGAGGTAGCGCCGCCCCGTGGAGTCCTCGAGGTGGGTGCCGTCGGCCCGCACGAACCGCTTGTCGAGCCCCGCCGCGGTGTAGAGGCCGGCCAGTACCGGGTTCACGTAGCGCGCCCACGGATGCGGTTCGCCTCCTCTTGGCCCCTCCCCTTCCATCTAAGTCGAAAATTAAATACAAATTTCTGTCGTAATTGAAAAGAAGGAAAAGAAAAAAGCAAAAAGAAAATTTTTGCTATTATTTCCTTTTTAGGCCCGCACAGTTTCCATTGTTGCGATTGGCTGAGAAGGTGGCGAAGGCACGGGCGAAAAGAACCATCAATCGCGTATATCGCCACGGCCTATAAAACTGCCTTGTTGCCGCCTCCCAACTCATTTTCTCCACAAACCCTAACATGAGCAAGCTCCTCGTAGTCTTTGGCGCCACCGGCCAGCAGGGCGGCTCAGTCGTGGACTACGTCATCAAAGACCACGACCTGTCGAAGCAGTACAAGGTCCGGGGTGTAACGCGCGACCCCTCCAAACCCGCGTCCCAGGCGCTGCAGCAGAAGGGCGTCGAGGTGGTCCAGGGCGACCTGGCCGACGCCAATTCCGTCGCGCAGGCCCTGAGGGGCGCGCACACCGTGTTCCTCATGACCAACACGGCCCATGAGCCCTTGGAACAAGAGAAGGAGATCAGACAGGGCAAGGCGGCGGCCGACGCGGCCGTGGCGGCCGGCGCGCAGTACCTCATCTTCAGTACGGTGCCGCGGGCAGCCAAGATATCGGGCATCGCTGAGCTCCGGGTCGCGATCTTTGATGCCAAGGCCGAGGTGGAGGACTACATCCGAGGCCTGCCGCTCAAGAGCGCCTTCTTCGCGCCCGGGTCGTTCATGCAAAACTTTCGCACCGTCATGGTTCCGCGGCCGGTCGGTGACGGCACCTACGCCATCGCCAACACTCTCAAGCCCACCACGCTGCTCCCGCTCATCGACGTTGTCGGCGACACGGGCAAGTTCGTCGGCGCCATCCTGGCCGAGCCCGACAAGTACGCGGGCGCTACCCTCAGCGCGGCCACACGGCTGTACTCGATGGAAGAGATTGCTCAGACGCTAAGCGAGGCGACGGGTAAGACGGTTCGGTTCACCGAGCTGCCGGAGGAGGTCTTCCACCAGTTCATGATTGGACCCGATCGCAGCACCCATGCTGCCGACAACCTGGTCGAGATGTTTGCGCTGTTCCGCGACCACGGGTACTACGGCCCGCAGCAGAGGGAGCTCGTGGAGTGGACAGCCCAGCAGGCGCGCGGCAAGCTGACCACGCTGGCGGAGTACCTCGCTAAGAACCCTGTCACCCTTCAATAGCCCAATATTGTATAACTTAAAAAAAAGCAACTGTTAATGGTTGCATTAATGTGGTTGTGCTTAGCCATTGGGCGCCTGGAGCTCCAATGTCCCCCAATGGCGGAGCACCAGTCCAAGTACAAAAAGGGTGGCGGCCCCGACATTGTGCTTCTTCCCGCGCCCACCAACATGTTGTCTTCTACCTCCCTGTTCGCTGCCCTGCTCGCTGTCGTCTGCTGCTTGGCCGTGGCCAGCGCCACTGGCGTCACCCACAGCACTTTCTCCGGCGCCGCTCTCCAGGCCAACACGACGGGCGACCTCTCCGGCGTGTGGTCGGCGCTCGACAATGACGGCCAGGTCTATGCTGTCAAGTTCATCCAGCAGGGCGACCAGCTGCTGCTGCCCTCGACCAAGACGGCCAGCGTGCCGTACAGCATCAAGGCCACCCTCTATGGCGGCTACGGCCTCGGCCAGGGTGCCCTGTGGCAAATCAACAACCCCAGCGTGTTCTGCTCCTACGTACGCCCTACTAGATCATTTTTAAGATCTAGTACGACCTTATTTTTTTCACGTGATGTCTCTTCATTATCTCATTGTTGTGATTGGGCCGGCTCATCGCAACAGACGAACGTGGTGGTGGACGTGGTTGATGCGGGCTTCATCAAGATCGCTTGGTTCCCCGCCCCCGCTACCAACGGGTGCCTGGTCTTCGCCGGCGGCTTGACCAAGTACACCCGTCCCTACTGATCGGACCACCTCGCTAGGTTTGGTGCCCCACCCATGAAAAAAAATGCACAGCAGATAATCACCGTAGTAAAATTTTGGGATGATATCGCTGCCTAGTGTGCGTGCATCAAGGCATCAGGCTGGCTCGTGAGGAGTGGAATGACAAGATAAACATCAAAACTCAAATGAAGAGGCCTCATCCAGCGCCCAGGCAACCTTTTCTCGCATACTCTTGCCCAAAATCTTCTCCACGGGCACCTGTTTGGTTATGAGAGTTGTTTGTGTTGATGAGTTAGTTGATTCCTCAATACCAGAGGGGGCGGGGCGCATTTACATCGTGTCTCTTGGCCCAGGCCACTGTGATGCGCGGGTCCAGGTAGTGCATCATCATGGACCCCGTGCTGATGCATCCCGGTGAGGCACGATTGGTCTGGACCGCCACTCGGCGGTTGGCCTCATTGTAGTGCAACAACTGTGCGGAGAGAAGAAGTCATCAGAGGTGCACTAACCTTGGTGTTGTGTTGTGTGTTATGATGTGTGTCAACCTTATCTGCGAGTGACAGTGCGTCAGGTGGTAGTGGCTTGCTCAGCTCGTGTTGCAGGAGCGACGAGTTGTTGAAGATCCGCAAGCGCGAGGCGGTGAGCCCTGGCATCAGCTCCTTGAGGCGGGTCGTGACGTTGATCGCGTTCAGCCTGTCGAAGACGTAGTCCTTGCTCTGTTTGTCGGCCAACATCCGCTGCAGCCGGGCAAAGACCAGCGGTGGAACCTCGATCGTGTTGCGGTACCTCAGCGAGTCCTTGCCCAGAAAGTCCAAGTGGACCGTGCTCGTGGCCTCGTCGCACCGCACGTGCTCGACGAACAGAGAGCAGCAGCCGACCGTGTCCGACTCGGCGGACTTCTCACTGCCCACGCGCAGCCCGGCGTGGTCGATGAGCCACAGGGCCGTGGCGCACTGCCACTGACGCTCGTCGGCGGCGCTGAGGTCCTCCATGTAGGCCTCCCTGATGGCCTCGATGTGTGCGTTGAGCTGTCGCGCCGCCTCGAATCGCTCGCGGTCGCGCGCCCGGGCCGACGCGGCCGCCGTGGGCGAAATGAAGATGAACTTGTTGAGGCCCGTGACGTGGTCGCGCCACCGCGCCAGCCACGTCACGCTCTGGTCGTGCACCACCGCACCCCACTCGCGGCCCGCCATGGCTTCGTCGTCGCCGCCGCCGGGCTGCGGCGGCTCGACGCTCCGGCCCAGGTTGAGTGTGATCGATTCAGGCACGACCCGAGGCTTGAGCCGCCCGGCCTGCGGGTGCTGCCCGCGGCCGCGGAACAGGCCCGGCGGCTCGATCTGCCAGTTGGCCACCGGAGCCGGTTCGCCGTCGACCAGGGCCACCCCATGGCGCTGCCGCTCGCGCTCGCGCTCGGCCTTGAGCGCCTGCCGCTCTTTGGGATCGGCGCGGGCCTGGCATCGGGCCTCGCGCTGCTGGGCGAGGTGCGCGTGGATCGGACCAAAATCGCACAGGTCGAGCCGGACCACGCGCGCGTGGGTGGAGGGCGTCGATGAGAGCACCGCGCGGAAGTCGCTGAAGAAGTTCTTGTTGAAGACCTCGTTGCGAACACAGTCCGTCTTTGCATTACCGCACGACACGACACGACACACAGTGTCTCTTTAGGCACCGCACACACGCCATGGAGCACGCAGAACACACAACAAGCATATAAAGTTTTTTTGGTGGGGGGGGGGCGAGTACGTCGATAAGGCTGGCGTAGAAGGAGGCCACCTCCTCCTGGTCGGGGGTGAGGTCGACCGGCTCGCCGTCGTAGAGGAGCTTCACACCGTGTGGCTCGTAGGCCGGCGGGAACTTCGGACCACCCGGCCACTCCAGCGTCTGCCACCTCACCGCCGGTGTACTTTCCATCGACGGCCGAAGCTGAAATATGTTTATATGATAGCAATTTTTATTAATATATTATGTTGTTTCCAGCTGTTCCAGGAATGAAACACGCTTGAGAAATATGTGAAGAATGGAGCGCACTACATGAGGAGGCACTTCTTGTTGTCCTTGGCTTCCAGGCCCTCCCAGGGCTGCAGTCCAAATACCAGCTGGCCCAGCTCGCTTGGCTCGAACCCCTGCGGCAGTCGGTGGCGCAGAACCTGCGCCCTGTGTTCACGAAACGCGTTGGGCGTGAGTGTTGTGGAGATGTACAACAATACGCTCCACCTCAGGCGTGTGTGTACCTCACACTCCAGATGGAGGAGTTGGTCGGGGGCATGACGACGGCAGGAAACATCTTGAGGTACTGCACGAAGCGGAAGTTGGGACCCGTGTTGGGGTAGTTGCAGTGCGGCATCCTCGACGACCACACCACCAACGAACCTATGACCACGTATGTGAGGCGCGGGTGGGGTTCGTGTTGGTGCCCCGTTTGATGATGTATGTACCCTTGCGTGCGGTGATCTTCTGCGAGTGCTCGCGTAGCGGGTCCTCCTTGGGCACGTACACGAACGATCCCTGCAAACACGTGTAAGGATAGACGGAGTGCGTGACAGCGGGTCATGGCCCCCCTGCTGGTGTCCAGACAAAGCGTACCTTGTTGAAGATGGGGGTCTGCTTGGCCCATGTCTCCAGGAATTTATGGAAGCCCGGCACTGTCTCGAAGCCGCCGTCTTCCTCTGTACCGTGACACCGCGGTGGCACGTTTAGTTCGTCGTGTCGTGCGGGTGGCGCGCTAGTACTGGTACTGGGCGTGCGCGTACCGGTGCTGTCGGAGAGGGCCAGGAGGCCCTGCATCTTCTCGTAGCCCTTGAAGTCGACCGTGCCATTGTTCTCGGTGATGAACTTCATCGCACCTGACATCAGCCACCTGCGCCGGTGATAGTGATGTCAAAGCTTGCCACACCACACACCACTCACACCAACACATGACTTGGCACGACGCATGTTTGGAGGTGGTACCCGTCGTGGATGTCCTTCTCGTTCTGAGGGTCGGGGCAGGGGGCGAGGCCGAACCAGGCCCAGACGGCCAGGTCCCAGTGGAACCACTGCTCGGTGGTCTGCCAGTTGGGTCGGTCCTTGACCACCTCTTCGACCACCTCCACCTCGTTCCCCTCGGCATCCACGCTCTTCCTCTTCTTCCTCAACTTGACGTTCTTCGTCGGCCGCATAATACCGTACCTGATGACGATCAACACCATCCACAGAAGGTGAGTGTGTGGTGTGGTGTGGTGTGGTGTGGTGTGGTGTGGTGTGGTGTGGTGTGGTGTGGTGTGGTGTGGTGTGGTGTGGTGTGCGATGGTGMGTGTCGTATGGGWGGAMGACACGCACCGATCAACAGAGGCGATGAGCTTCTCGGTGCCAAAGAGATTGGCGTAGACCTGGTGCACGCGYGGGTGCTGCCGGTTGGTCCACGCCTGCGGCCCGGCGGCGATGTCGCTGCCCAGWATGCCCATGCCCATGCTCGGCCACGTYTTCCACGTGTTCGGATCGTCCCTCGACAGCAGCGTGTCCCCTGCGTGCTCC
>CACVKS010000849.1:0-18110 GCA_902749335.1 Acanthamoeba triangularis
CGTATCCATAGAAGCGGACAGCGATTTATGATTGTGCCCCCCGCCTCCGTCTCCTCCTTCCAACCCCCCTCCATCATCTCCTCCTCCGCCAATCTCTTGCGTCTTCTTCACCGGCGGAGGCGAAGACGTCGCGGTCTCCATCTTCGCAAACTAGTTTGCTTACCAGATCCTTCCTCTCACGCACAACGTGCCCGCGCAACCAACGGCAACGGCAAAAACGAAAATAGCCTCGCCTCCGGAGCGGCCGTCGCCAGTCACCCGCCAGCGCACGCGAACACAACCTCGAATGCACCAATCGCGGACAAGGAAAAAGAGAAATAATGTTTTCCATAAACATTTCCTTTTGTGAGAGATCGAAAATAGATCACCTCTTCATCTTTTGGGGCAACGGAGAAGATGCGCCGGTGTGTGGCACCTTGTGCAAGGGTCAGGGCTCCCCTGCCCTGGCGAAGATTGCACCCTTCGGCCTTGCGGATGATCTCTTCGGGGAGAGGCGCGCCGCAGGTTTCGTACGATCCGAACGAAGGTACGGGGATTATCCAGCCCAAGGCGGGGAAGAAGCACACCGCCACCGTCCTCTTCATGCACGGTCTCGGCGACACCGGTACCCTCTCTCCTTTCTTTTTTTTAAAATAAAACCAATAAATAAATAAATTAATGATCAACAATAGATGCTAACATACCACAGCCATGGGGTGGATGGACGCAATGCACTTCCTCTACGAAAGGCTGGCGCAGGAGGGCCACCCCACCCGCTTTGTGCTTCCCACCGCGTAGGCCTTCCCTACTCCCCAAGTTCCCAACTCAATGAACCAGCCTAAGGGCCTTGAAGGCGCAACGACAACTGACCAGCCGTCTTCGTGTACAGGAAGACGCGTCGTATCACCATCAATGGAGGAATGAAGATGCCCGGATGGTACCATCGCTCACCCACCAGCGCCTGTGTGGCGTGTGCGGCGTGTCGGGCTGTGTTGCGTTTTATGACCGTGTGTGGTACGGACCATGCGTTGTGTGTTGTCCACCAGGTACGACATCACAGGCTTGGACGAGCGAGCCAAGGAAGACTTTGATGGTATCGAGCAATCATATGACACAGGTACTAGCTTCTCTCTCCCCTCTTCTTTCTTTCTCTCTTTCGTTTCGCCACCAGTACTCACCCTGCATAGTGTCTCGCATCCTGCGATCCGAGATGGAAGATGAGGGCATCCCACCGAACAAGATCTTCCTGGGCGGCTTCTCGCAGGTGTGTGGACCCTGTTCTAATCCTTCAATGCAGTCCTCTCTACCACTTACATGTCAAACACACTCCTCCACTTACAATTATCTTGGTTTACTGGTTGTCCAGGGTGCGGCCATGTCGCTGTACTCGTGCTACTTCAAGCAGGAGCAGACCCTGGGCGGCGTGATCGCGCTGTCTGGCTACCTCCCTTTCGCCTACCGCGCCGAACAGGTTCTCCCCTTCTCTGTCCCACTCCTTCCAAACGCTTACGAAACACTTTCCGAAATGGTACTGATGCGGTGTGTGTCGTGTGTGTTGTGTGTGTCGTGTGTGTGTCGTGTGTGTGTCGTGCTGACTGTCACAGTCGGTGCAAAAGCAAAACAAGACGCCGCTACTGATGTGCCACGGGCTGGACGACGGGGTGGTGCTCTACCCGTGGGCCAAGGGCAGCTTCGATCAGCTCAAGAAGTGCGGAGTCGAGGGCGAGTTCAAGACCTACCCCGACCTCGCGCACGGCGCCTCCGAAGAGGAACTCGACGACGTCCTCACCTTCATCCGACAGCGACTACAGTAAAGCTGAGTCTTCTCCTTCGTGAGACTTCTTTTTGGCCTCTTCTACACACATTCGTTTGCTGGCGCGATCGCAGCTTTAGAGAATGACGTGGTAGACTCGGCCGCTCTCGGTGCCCATGGCAAAGGCCAGCGAAGCAGCGTCGGCTGTCTGCTGTGCCGCGATGGACAACGGTCGTTCCGGAAGCGTGTGCGTACCAATCACGGCCAGTGTCTGCGAACGCGTTGAAGACGAGGACGAGGACAACATTATAATAAGTACAAGCCAGTGCGCATGCATATGTGCGTGCGTGGTACCTCGGGGTGCAGGCACAAAAGGGTCGAGTTTGTCAAAGCGCACGCGAGTAGAGTGTTGTGGCTCTGTGTGCGATGTAAGGGGGGGGGGGGTAAGCTCCCTCAGGCCTGGCTTGCGTAATGTCGCAACTGTGCGAGGAGTTGGTGAAGTGCCGTACCGAGTAGGTGGCCTCGACGATTGTGCCTCCAGGAGGAAGCTTGATTGAGGCCCGCCACGTCATGCTTGGAAGATGGTACACGCCAATCTGTTTATGAAGACAACACGCGAGAGAAGTTAGTGCAGTCAAAAAGGCAGGTGTGGCGCAACGAGGTGAAGTACCTCGACATCCGAGTAGAAGATCATCAGATCTTGCCCTCGGTTGAACAGCGCGTGAACCGGTGAGTTGCCGCAGCCGGGCAGCGTGATGGAGGCGAGAGTCTCTTTGCTCTCCCATGGCGCGAAATAGATGCGCCCCTGCGCATCCGTTGCCGCCAGCAGTTGCTTGGAGATCAAGACTATGGAGGTGATGGGCGCCTGGTGGCCTGCACAGACACCAGCGAAGAAAGGAAGAAGAAGACATCCAGGGAGATTGAGTGGTTGTTAGCTTCAGGCTGCAAGCCACGGACAGAGGTGGCTTGCTCGAGTTACCGGTGGCCAGTATGTGCGTGGGGTGGGACATGTCCTTCACGCTGTGTATGGTGACCACACCATCAGAACTGCCCACGCCGATGACGTTGTTGTCGTCCTGTCACGCACACGATCGCGAAACCACGGTTCGGTGAGTGTTGGTGATGGTGCTGGTTACACGTAGGGAAAGCCGGCGAGCGTACGGGGAAACCCGCTAGCGCTGTGCGACCCTGGCCCAGGTCGACAACGAGCCGCTCGCCGGCGTGCGAGCGGATGTCGGTGACAGTGAACCGGGTGCCGATCAGCGCCAGGGCGAATGACTCGTTCTGTTCTCCAGGCAAGAGAGCACGAGAAAGGGAAGAAGTGAGTAAAACGGCCGAGCGCCATGCATCACATAAACGCTGTCGTCAGCGGTACCGAGGTGACAGCCAGTTGGCGTGACTCGGCAGGCGTGAGCTCCTGGAGGTATTGATTGGCGTACGTCTGCTTGACACCTGAAGGTCGACCAACCGCGTGAACGGCCACAGCATAAAATAAGTACTACACAACATAACCCAACAATAGGAATGTAAAATAAAATCAAATAAAATCAAATAAAATAAACGACTTGACCACAGGAGTGGTACCCTGTGGGAGAAGTTGCCATAGTCGTAGGAAGTTGTTTTGCGTGATGCTGAGAAGCTCCATGCCCTTCTTCACAAACCGCATCCTTTGGACACCGCTGCCCATATCGCCCAACAGGGAGGTCTGTCTGGGCGCGTGGACCACGGGCGCAGGCGGCACCGCGGGAAGAGTAGTGGCGGCGGCGGCGGGCGGTCTGTTGCGTCGGAACAAAACAATGCGCGTCAAGATAAAGTTGTCGTCGTATTGCCCCCCGCGAAGCAAGCTTGGTGAGACGTACTGGGCGGTGCTGGTGCTGGAGGCGGGAGCAGCTGGATCAGCCGCGCCCTGCGCAGGTGGCGCAGGGTGAGCGGAGGCTTCGGGGCTGGTGCGACGTCGTTTGTTGGAGGCGCTCGGCGCGGCGGGTCCATAGATTGCCACGAGTCCTCGGCTCCGTGAATAGACGCCCAGCAGACCGTTGTCGTGAGTGATGCCACCGATTCCGCCTGATAACACTACTATTAGTGCTAAAGCTTTCTTTAACATTTTTACAAGCGCTGCGTACCCATGACCAGATCATCACTGGGCACCAACATCGAGGGGGCGGTTGGGCTTGGATCGTTAATGTCCCACAGATGAATGCCCGCTTTGGACGGCACAGCGATGTACGAGTCCATGATGGCCTGCATGCAGTCATCATCGTCATCATGAGTTGAGTCGCAACAGTACCGAGAGAAACAACTCAAAACCAGACAGCTGTAGCACCTCGATGCGGGGCATAGGTCCGTCTCGTTCAGGCCCTTGGTAGCCCTTGAAGCGAAACGGCTGCTTGTAATCGGGCTTGTCGCTGTGCCACTCCTGTGGTGTTGGAAAGTAGGCGAACAGGGTACAGTAAGTGCCGGCATCGCAGCCAAGGGTAAGCACGCTTGTGCACCAGCGACACCAATGCCACGTACCACGATAGAATCGATCAGAGGGCCGACACTGAACGGGCGTCCGGAGACAATGCGCACATCCGTGCAGTACTTGCCGTCGGGCAGTGTCGTGAAGGGCACCCTTGTATTGCCTAACGGAACGAACGGCGAACGTAGCATGGCGCAATTAAGAAAAATGCTCCATATCCTCTCTGGATCACAGCCCTACAGGGGTGCGGCGAGCGTACCAATGAAGCACTTGAGTCCGGCCTTGCCTGTGGCCAGGATGTAGGGCACGCCCTCTTGGTCCGACATCCATACGCCATAGATTGGCCCATCGTCCCTAAAACATGAATGTGACAGTTGGCAGGGAATAACAATTACAATAACAATAATATGAGCAAGACCACGGGTGGGCGTACTTGTAGGTTTTCGTGGCCGTCCCCTGCTGTGTGTCCCACACGATGACCGACCCGTCCTTTGAACACGAGATCATCGTGTTGGGCCGAGAGGGCCAGAAGAGCACCCGGAGGACCATGTCCGTGTGGCCCGTGAGCACCAGTCCCTTCGTCGGTGCTCCGTCGCCGTACCGGTAAACGACAATGTCGCCTTTCTTAAACCTGTGGAGAGCACGGCGACGCATTAGCGACCCTGACGGCGCGAGTTCGGGCGCAATTAAATCTAGAAAATAATTACCCAACAGCGAACGTGCTGGCGTTACCCCATGCCAGTGCGACGACGCCGTTGTCGGCCGCTCGATGCGGATCTTGCACAGTGAAGACCTGATGTTGCACGTTGTGATGGCAAATGAGACTATTTTGTCAGAACTGTGTTATGTGAGGTGCATGGTGTGCAGAGTGACCTCACCTGCTTCGGCTTGACACCGCGGTTGAACGCCCAGAGATCGATACGCCCTATTTATGAAGAGTGGGTCATCGTTATAGGCTTGCTCAACACGACCTATATGCACAAGAGTACCGGAATTGAAGCCCACAAGAATACTGCGCTCCACCACCGCGTCGGGGTGACCCGGTACTGCCACCAAGGGTCGAAAAGCGGCAGCGGTCACCTTGGCGTCTGCGTGGGCGTGAGCAGAGCGAATCACAACAGAGAGTCGAGGTTAAGAAGAGGGTGCACAGACATACCTGTCTTTGTATCGATCAAGGCCCATTCGTGCAGGAGGTGCTCACGCAACAACTCAGGGCTGAGTCCGGTTGGCCGAGTTGCCGATGCGGGGGTGGCAGACGCCGACGTAGACGATGCCGACGTAGACGAAACGGACGCAGAGGACGAAGCAGCCGTGCCAGGAGCTTCTCGTCGAGGAACCTTGAGTGGCGGCTCAGATGTTTCTTTGTCACTGTGATCAAGAGGTGTGAGCCATGGACCTGCCGCAGGTAACGGTACAAGCTGTCGTCCATTAACGAAGGGCGTGGTATTCGTACCGTTGAATGCTGGTGGGCGGAACCACAGTTGCCACAGCTTGCGGCAAAGTTGGTGATGTGGGACGTGCTGGCGCTGGTGCAGGCGCTGGTGCAGGCGCTGGCGCTGGTACTGGCGCTGGTGCAGGCGCTGGCGCTGGTACTGGCGCTGGTACTGGCGCTGGCGCTGGTGCAGGTTGTGCTGGCGCTGGTGCCGGTGTAGGCACTGGCGCTGGTGCAGGCACTGGCGCTGGTGCAGGCACTGGCGCTGGCGCTGGCGCTGGCGGTGGTGCTGGTGCATGTGTAGGTGCAGGCCCAGGAGTGGGCGCGGGCGGAGGAGCTGCAGCCGTGGATGAAGCAGTTGCTTGAGGAGAGATGGGCTGAGACGTATCGAGCAAATTCTCGCACTTGTGATCCACCTGGCAGGTCATCTGCAGGTGAGCTTCTGGCTCTTTGCAACAATTAATAGTGCAATGCCTGGGAGTGCAACGATTGTACCAGTAGCGAAGAGAGAACAGCCCTTTGTTGTGATCCCTTGGGCAGCCGAGGTTTGCAGTGCGTATCGTGCTGCCAATTCAAACTGAGACGAAGCGCACCAGGTCAGAGCTGGAGCCCGCGAAAGCCCATACGCAAAGGACCGTGGGCGTAATCGTACCTCTGATTGATCAGTCTTCGAAGACGGCCCGCTTCAACGGCAGGCTTGATAGTGTACGGCAGTAAGTGTGGGTGCCTCGTGATCGAGATGTTCAGCTGTTCGGCAACGCGCCGCCTGTAGCTCTCGTCCAGGGAATAATCTTTGAATATCTCCAGCGTCCTGGGTCCATTTACATCAGCGACACAAGTCCACGTTGAGGGTCTATCTAGAAAAGCGGTGACGCCGACACGGAGAGGCTGGACGTACAAGGGCTGGCTGTGCAAGAGAGCGTCGTTCAACTTGTTGTAGACGTCGCGCCCTTTCACCGGCGCGAGGTCCTTTCGCAGCATTTCGAGGCATGCTTGCGAGTTGCCGCTGTGTCCCATGTGGAGGAGAGAGAAGGCTGGCGTGAGCGCAGGAACAGAGGTGGGGATGAACGTAAGCGCAGGAAGTACGAACGTACGTGCAAAGCAAATGTAGGAAGCGCTGCCTCTTGATGAGAAACAGGAGCTCGTTGGTCGCGTGGTCATGCTCCGTGAAGGCCAACGGGAAGAACCCACTAAGATGCTTCTCCACTTTTTCCCACTTGCCGTGCAGAACCAGCTTCGTGACATAGCCGAGATTGAGGTGCAATCTGGCCTTCCTCATCAGGCTGAATTAAAATGATCGATCATCAGTACATTTAATCTCCACTTGAAACACAATAAGCAAATTCGATTGGCATTAGAAGAACACAGTTGATGTGCAAGATACGCACTGCTCCGCCACAGTGGGCAATTTGTCGTCCTCGAGATGCTGGGCAATTACGTAAAGCAATTCCTGCTTCACCTTTGATCGCTGTGCCACAACTATGGCCGTAGCCGTTGGCTTCTCCATCTTGTAATCTTGCCTCCCAGCCGCTACGGGGCACTGGCCGTTCAATCTGCTGTCCGATTTTGTGGCGGGTCTTGTAGTGCGCACCTTTCGCGCCAAATACGCAAAAGGAAAAAAAGGAAAAAGCAGTTGGAAAACCGTGGAGGGCGGCAAAATTCATTTTCCTTCGTTCTCGTTCATCCAGGCATGTCTCCCTCTCGTTTAATTGGGCGTTTTCATCTTCGCAAGCCTGTCCTTCAAGTGCTAATTTTGATTTCTCATAGAGGGCAAAATGTCGTTCTTCGGTCTCGATCTTAATGCGTGCCCGGCGCCTCTCCACTCGACCTTGATGGTGCTCGGTCTTCTTGTGCTCGCTAAGATCGGCTACTTTGTCGCTAGCCTTGTGTGGCGCCGTCTCCTCCGCCCCGCCACCGATCTGAGGAAGTATGGCGCCAAGTCTGGCGGCTGGGCCGGTACTCCCCTGCATGCGCCCGATAATAATTTTATCAACATGACTTTATGATGCGAGATGTACATGAGTGCAATTCCAATTAAGCTTTATGCTTCAGTCGTGACGGGAGCCTCCGACGGCATTGGCAAGGCCTACTGCATTGAGCTGGCCAAGCGCGGCTTCAATGTGATGCTCATCTCCAGGACCAAGTCCAAGCTCGACGAAGTCGCTAAGGAGCTCGGTTCGTCCATGCCCCTTTCCCGCTGCCGCTGATTGTACTCACCGCTCCGCGCAGAGGCCAAGTACAAGGTCGAGACTGCCGTGGTTGCCGCCGACTTGAGCTCGACCGACCCGAAGATGTACCAGGACATCGCCGCGAGCATCAACAAGCTCGGCAAGATCGGCGTTCTCGGTACGCCACAGCACCGCGCCCGCCTGTATCGTGTCGTGGTAAGCTAACGTCAGCTCACCTTGGACCACGATATAACAGTGAACAACGTTGGCCTGAGCTACGACTGGCCGACCAAGTACCTGAACCTCCCCAAGGAGACCGAGGAGGCGCTCATCCAGATGAACATCAAGACCATGCACGAGCTTACCCGCATTGTGCTGCCTCTGATGGTTCAAAAGTACGCCGCTCAGCCGTGCATCGCTCTGCTCGAGACACGGAGCCAAAATGAATTGACTGAGTCTCACCTTTTCTTTCTTTCTCCAGCCGCAAGGGCGCGATCATCAACTTGTCGTCGTTCACGGGCTGCATCCCCACTCCTCTCCTGAGCGTCTACAGCGCGGCCAAGGCCTACGTCAACTACTTCTCCGTCGCCCTCGCGCATGAGTACGCACTGGCCTTCTCCGCCTCACTTTTCTTTTGACGAAGATGAACAACACTCATGTCATGCACGACTTACAGGTACAAGAAGGACGGCATCGCCGTGCAGTCGGTCACCCCCGGTTTCGTGGTGTCCAACATGAGCAAGTTCCGCAAGCCCAACCTGCTCGGTGGCGTCTGCAACCCTGATGTTATCGCCAAGGGCTCGCTCAACGCCATCGGCCAGGACGTGCACTGCAACCCCTTCTTCATGCATGCTCTCATCGAGTACGTTTGCCCCCTTGCTTATGTGTGTGCGTGCGGTTTTGTGTGCAGTTGTGCGTGTGCTGACCTACAGTGCGTTTACAGTTGGGTGGTGAACACTGCGCCAGAGAACTTCATCCTTGAGAAGATCCGCGCCACCAACCAGGCGACCGAGACTCGTGCTCTCCGCAGGAAGCAGGGTGCTGCTGATGTGAAGAAACAGAAGTGACTTGGGTCAGGCTTGATCCACAATCACCCTCTCCCAGTTTAAGCATCTGTCATGTGCCCTCTGGGAACAGGAAATGTGTTTGATTTTCAGGGGAACTGTGGGCAAGGCCTTCTCCCTTTCATTGTCATATCCCATCCTTTGTTTTAGAACAAAAGAAGGATGGAGGAGCAAGAGGCTAAGCCCACCTGGCTTCAGGGCCTGGAGGATGCATTTGCAGACTATCAACTCATTCTGGATCCTCAGCCAGGCTGGCCTGGTGCTGTGGAAGAGGTACCAAAAACAAAAAATTGATCTAAAATCTATTAACTAATTAGTGAATATTTGTTGGTGAAGGAGTGGTGGGTGTGTCCCTTCCATTACTCCCACAGTGTGCCAGCATCTGGCTTACAGAGGCACATTGGCACATGTGCTGAAAAAGAGGTATGCTGAAGATAGCCTGCTTTTTTCTTGCTAACTCACCATCTTCTTCATCTTCACATAGGCCTTCATGAAGAAGATGAAACTTGAAAAGTGCACTGCTAATGTGACACATGTTGTGGCACCTGGCTTTCTAAATGCCCACCTGCAGAGGTGCAAGGACAAGGTACAAGAAATGCCCTGAAAAACCAATGGTTTCCACACTTTTCTTTGCTAACTTTTTGAAGCTAGGCAGCAAGAGACAGGCAGGCCAGAGAACGTGGTGAGACTGTGCCACCAATTATAGCCAGCCAAGGGGGTGACCCTTGGTCAAGGAGCAACAAGGTCCCCCCTGCCACATATCATACAAAGTGCAGGAGCTGCAATGAGGGTACAACTTTCATATTCTCCAACAAAATTCTTTTGCTAACCTTTTTAGAATATTCTAGATGTAGACTTTGTTGCAAGCCCATGTGCTGTGTGTTTCCTCCTCCAACCTCAGTCACTGACTGCCAGAACCAGGCGTTTGTGTACTGACCCAACCTGACATTTTTATGTGGTTGAATACTAATTTTTTCATTATTACAGCAACTATTCTAAGGGGTTCTTCCAATGTGATTGGCGTCAAGGTCAAGCATGAGGCACAAACTGACCAGGAAGAGTGTAAAGTGCACCAACAACTCAGGTATGGCTCTGCTCACTCTTTATTTTGCAGTTTGGTGTTATGATCTCATCCACCACACAATGCAGAGAGGAGGCCTTGGAGCATCAAGTTCCTGGCCCTGCCAGGAAACGTCATAGAGGAGACCAGCCACACACCCAACCATTGCATGGAGACCTTGACCTCCATGGTAGGTTGCCCCCAGCCCGCCCGATGCCTTCGGCCGCTCCTTCGCCAGCACCACCGGAGCCCATTCTAGCGTCGTCTTCAGTCCTCCCTAGCTTCGTTCGGATTTCTCCGAATCCAGCCACACCCACGCCCGCCACCGCAGACGCACCTCCTGCGTCTCCTCCTGCGTCTCCCACCACCACTACCGAGAAAGAGAAGTTCTGGTGGGATTGACGTGGCCTCGCTCGGCCATGACTGTGTGATACCAGCTGCGGCATAACAGCGTGAGTGCCCACACAGAGAGGAAAGGCCAATAAAAGGAACAGTACGAAGCTGTGGTTGTTTGTCCACATACGTCGGAGTTGTTGCGATTGGAGCCGAAGCACATTCGCCCAAGCACGAGAATCCCCAGCACAGAAGTATTGTGACACATACGGCAGTAGCTAAGGCGTCGAGGCTCATGGATTGGGAGAACCGGCAAGCCTGCACTATCCCTAATGGCAGCATCGTCGCTCTGGACGGGTGCCCTTCCTTTCACTGTTCTCATTTTCTCCATTTCTACAAAATCTTCATCTTGCGTAGAGAATGAATTTTACTCGCAAGATTGAAATTGTCCTTCATCTCGGGCGAATGAGTTGAATGTTCGGATGCACGTGCAGTGGATATGCCCCTACGCACGCGCTCACCAAGTGCGCCCGGAGGACCTGGTGTCCCACCTGCGCCAGTGCGCAGAGCGACAGAAACTGGTCTCTCTACCCATTGCGCTACTTGGCACGGCTTGCCGGTTGCTCACGCAGAAACACACACCACACCACACACCACTCTCACGCCACAGAAGCCGCTGTTCGATGAGTGCCACTTCGACCCCACGCACGTCATGGAAAAGGGCATGCTGGGTCTCCACCTGTCCAAGTGCAGCGCCCAGGGCCGCCTGCTGGGCAGTGGAGCCGAGGAGAACGCCGAGGGCAAGGTCATGCTGCCTACCTGCTGTCGGTGCTGCCAGGCCGAGATCGTCGGGAGCCGCATCCGGTGCAACACCTGCTTTCTCCTCTCGCCCGAGACCGTCATCACCCTCGAGCAACCAGGTACCCCCATACGCTGTCTTTGCGCCAAAGCCTGAGAGGCCAGTCTTACATGCGACTCAGCTCCAGGCGCATTGCCACCAGCCGGCGTCAGTAGTAGCAGCAAGAGAATGGTCGAGGGTGAGGCGCCTCGCCCTCGCCAAGTCTCGCCAACAGGCCACCCGCGACCCGCGGTCGAGGAACAGGACCAGCAACACAGCCCCGAGGCCAAGCGTCAGAAGACCAGGTGAACCCTGCACGGTGGTGTTGTTGTCTGTGACCCACACTGACGACCACACAGTCACAACGACGGAGCAGGTGAAGCTCAGCAGGGAGTGGAGATCGGGGTGGTCGGGTGGAGCGAGGAGCAGCGGCGGGCGCTGTTGGAGAGGCACGCCAAATGGAGAAGACAACAGCAACAGAAAGCGAACAAAAAGACGCCACACTCGAACGACGATCACCGGCGGTCGCCAAGCAGAACCCACCCTAAGCCACCCGGTACGTGGCGCCATATCAGTCGGATCAATGGTGCGTGGTACACCACGGTGCTCATGGCCGTTCATTGTCAGTGGAGAGCAAAGCGGAGAAGGTGGTCCACCGCCTGGTCGCCATCGAGGAGCGGTTTCGCCAGGCCCAAGAGAAGCTGCGCCAAGCCGAACGCGAGCGCACGCTGGCTTCGTCGTGGAGCGTGCCACCAGTAGTTTTCCACCCGCCGCCGCCAGACCGCGCCCAGGTGGATCGTCCAAGGGTCCTACCCGCCCCCTCTCCGCCACCAGCACCGTCACCGCCACTTGACTCTACGTCGTTCACGACAACGACAGCAGCCACCACTGCGCCCGCAGCTTTTCACCTTCCGTCGGCAGCGATGCTGGCTGCTGCACGCACCGCGGTCACATCCGCGCTCGAGAACGCGCGAGCTCTCTCTCCTCCTCCTTCATCATCGTCGTCTCCGTCTCCTTCTCCGCCTCTCCTATCCTCGCCTCCCCCGCAGCAACCACCCACAGCCGCCGTTGCCCCCACGGCTAATGTCGCTACCCGATCGCCAGAAGATGCCCCCGACGGCCGTGCGACTACGACCCAACCGGCACCGGTGCAGCAGCAAGCCGTGCAAGAGGAGCCCTATTTCTGGTGGGAGTAGAACAGATAACAAGTCTTTGTACAGGTGTTGATAGATAGCACGCGACATCACACGTCACTGCAGCAGGCAGGAGCTGGGGGTTGGCGCGGCGGCCGAGTTCCGTTGCTTCGCTGTTGCCGCGTTCGACCGGGCCAACAGTCGAGAGCACAGCTCGGCGCTGGGCACATGCCACGACCGCTGCTGCGGCTGCCGCGATGGCATCAATGCCGCGGCCCGCAGCTGCGCGAACGGGTCGAGGTACAGGCCCAGGGCGGCCGACGCCAGCCGCACGAACATGCGCTCGGCCTCGGCCGCGGCCCCCGCACTGCCCAACGAGATCTCGGTCCAGGCGAACGCGCCTATCTCCTGCGCCGTGGCCCGGGCGTCGGCCTCGGAGACCGCCCTTGCGCCACGCCGCTCGGCCACGTTCTCGATGCCCACTAGATTGACAAAAATTATTAATTTGTGTTTTAAAAAATATGCAATAATCTCGATATATGATCATATTATATAATCTCCACATTATTAATCTATTACAAATATAAGATGTCACTGTTGGTACCGAGAAAGACAGGGATGTGAATGTCAGAGCACTGCCTGATCTGCGGCATCCACACGTGCTTGAGGCTGGCCAGCGATTGGGCGTTCTCCACGTTGTAGACCATCACATAGGCGCTGGTGCCGCGAAAGTAGGACATGGAGATGTTGCGGAATCGTTCCTGGCCCGCGATGTCCTGCCAAGGCCGCAGAGGGAAGCCACCGTAAGTCAGGTGAAGGCAAGACGACATCGTGACAAGAGAGCGGGGTCGCACCCATATCTGGAGCTGCAAGTGTGGGTCGCGGCCGGGCACGGTGACGAGCTTGGCGCCGAACTCTACGCCGATGGTGGGCAGGTAGGACGACACCAGCCGGCCCTCGGTCATCAGGGAAAACAGATTCGTTTTTCCCACATCTGCAATTGTAAAATTATATGTAAAATTAAAAAAGATGATTCCTTAATTTTAATCATGCATAAAATGAGATCGTGAAGGGGAGCCGTACGGCCATCGCCCACCAAGACCAACTTCAGGCGGTCTGGCGCATAGAGCCCTAATGACCCTGCAGCCGCGTTTCCAATATTGGTCGTTGTGGTGGCGTGGCGTGGCGTGGCGTGGCGTGGCGTGGCGTGGCGGGGCGTGGCGTGGCGTGGCGTGGCGTGGCGTGGCGTGGCGTGGCGTGGCGTGGCGTGTACCTTGTTGACTGTGAGAGAACTGGTGGAGGTTGGGCCGCAGCCATTCCATGTACCTCCTCTTCCACACGTGCCGTTGCATGCTGTTCCCATCGTCATCGTCGCCACCAGCAGATCCCAAACTGTCGGGCGGTACGGGCGACCGCCCTGTGTGATGGTCGAGGTCCTCGGGGCAGAAGCGGCGCCAGAGAGCGTCCTCGCTGCTCGCCTCTGCCAAGCTCTGCACGTAAATTAAAAAAACAATTTTTATTTGAGGAATATTATAATTATTAAATAATAATTAATAACCAAAAATGGTGGTGGCGGTACGGAGCAGACTTGAGCGACCGCGCACAGGTCGAAGGGGTCGAGGAACGACAGTACGTGCAAGAGTGCGTCCCACGGCATCTCCAACATCGGACTCACGGAGAATACACGCAGGTCGATCATCTGAGCGATCGATTCGTGTCCGCCCTCCCGCGCCACCTGCTTGTTGCCCGTACGACAAGACGACACGACGACACACAGTTTAGAGTCCGGTTGGTGGTGGTTGCGAGACAAAAGGCCATTCCCTCTCGCACCTGGGCTGCGGTGCCGTTGGCTCCCTCGGCGGCGGCGTCGATGGTGGACTGGGCCAGGAGAAGCGCCACGACGTCGCGCCTGCCCGACCGTGCGGCCCAGTGCAGCGCCGTTTCGCCGTGCTGGTCCCGCTGGTTGAGGCGGTAGCGCCCGTCGCCGCCGGCGAGTCCCGTCTTCCGGCCCAGCTCGAGGAGGTGGTGCACCACGGGCCAGTTGCCGCGCGAGCACGCGATGTGGAACGGCGTGGCCCCGAACTCATCGCCCCTGCGCCCGCCAACACCCCGACGATGAGGAGTCGACAGATAGATGAAGCTGCCAGATGTGGTCTATGGGCGTCGAAAAGGCGTACTGGAAGGGGAGGGCGCCGGCGCGCATCAGCACTTGCCAGGTGGCCACCTCGGGCGGCTGGCGCCACTGGAGGAGCTCCCGTACCGACTCGTTCCACTTGGCCGCCAGACCCGCGGCGCTGGTGCTCTTCTTCGCGGTGAAGCCCTCCTAGAAGCCAGGTGAGAGGGTAGGTCAGGTGCTAGTCGACACGAAGAGGAAGATGTCGTACCGGGAGGGGAGGGAAGGGGCCGCGCTGCGACTCGGCCAGGGCGTGCAATTCGCTGCGACCGCGAGAGTCGCGCCGCGAGCGCATGCGGTGTCGCTCGACGAGCGAGCGCGTGCGGTGTCGCTCGACGAGCAGGGCCACCAGGTCGGGCTTGCGGCACTTGACCGCCGCAAGCAGCGGCCACAGCTCCGTCGTCGTCGTAGTGCCCTTTTCCTCCTCCGAGGCCACTGCGAACAGGTCGCCCCCTTCTGCACAGGTGCCCATCTTTGATTATTGGTTTCCTTTGGGGGGGGGGGTTGCAGGTCAAGTACGTTGGAGGAGATTGTGGATGCGAAGGTCGTCGCCTTCAACGATGGCCGTCGTCAGCGCTTCTTGAGCTGCTGCAGCGTTGCTCATTTCTCACACAAGGTTGACGGGCACAAGCTTTGGCGGCGTCTTGGGCGAACTATTGCTTTGAAGTTCATCTAGGAGAGTGTTTGATGAAAGAAAGAAAAAGATTCAAGGAATGCCAACTCTCGCCCCACACTTCCATCACTGGAACCAAACAAGTGCCACCGGCGGTGGCCGACTGGACGCATTCTTCTTCTTGGCCGCTTCGCTATTCGACCGGGCCAGCAGGTGCGAGCACAGCTCGGCACTGGCACGTGCCACGAGCGCAAGGCTGCGGTGGAGGCGTAGCGACCAGCAGCAGCATCGGCCCGCAGCGGGGCGAATGGGTCGAAGTACAGGCCCAGGGCGGCCGAGGTCAGCCGCACGAACACGCGCCCGGCCTCGGCCGCGGCTCCCGCACTGCCCAACGACATCTGCACGCAGACGACTGCGCCAATCTCCTGCGCCGTGGCCCGGACGTCGGCCTCCGAGACCGCCCTTTCGCCACGCCACTCGGCCACATTCTCGATGCCCACTGCCCACGCCATAGACACAGTTGACATCAAAAGGTAAAGATGCTGATGATGACGATGAAGGGAGGTACAGGTCAAGTACCGAGAACGACGGGAGTAATGTGGAGTGGATCGTAACGCTGACTGATCTGCGGCAGGCGTTCTCCACGTTGTAGACCATCGCAAAGGCACTGGTACCGCCAAAGTAGGAAAATAGTTGCCGCGGAATCGCTCGTGGCCCGCAGTCCTGTTCAAACAAAAGAAGCGAAGAGCGAAGAGCGAAGAACGAAGAGCGAAGAGCGAAGAACGAAGAACGAAGAACGAAGAGTGAGGACACACGACTGGTTTGGATTCCTGCAGCGACTTGATAGTTTTGCGCGTAGTACCTGAGCTGCGGTGCCGTTGGCTCCCTCGGCGGCGGCGTCGATGGTGGGCTGGGCCAGGAGAAGCGCCACGACGTCGCGCCTGCCCGACCGTGCGGCCCAGTGCAGCGCCGTTTCGCCGTGCTGGTCCCGCTGGTTGACTTGAGACCGTGGCCCAGCCGGTTCCGCCTTCTGGTCGAGACGGTGGTGCACCACGGGCCAGTTGCCGTGCGAGCACGCGATGTGGAAATGCGTCGCCCCGAACTCATCGCCCCTGCGCCGCCCATACATTCACACACACACACCGCGACACGTACATATGAGTGAGAGCCACAAGAGGCGTGGCGGCAGGGGTGAAGGTACTGAAAGGGTAGAGCGCCAGCGCGCATCAACATCCGCCACATCCCCACCTCCACCGGCTCTCGCGCCGACAGCCTGCTCAGCAGCTGGCGCAGGGATCGGTCCCACGTGGCTGCCCTCTTGCTCCCTCCCGATGGCTGCAAGCCTCCTGGGTATCGCCACGAGCGGGTACCACATCCCCGTCAGTGCCAGGTAAGGTGGTTTCTTCCTTGCCTGCTTGCTGCACGTGCAGCTCCACGCCACCTCTACGTACATAGTCAAACAGTGCAGGGATCATTCGTTTGTTATTTGGGGAGAGCAATAGATCCAGAGAGCTTGAAGGCAAAGGCCGTCACCGCTTGCTCCATGCTGGCTCTGGTGTAGGGTTTGATCAAAAAATTAGAGGAATGAGATCAAACACGATGAAATAAACGTGCTCTTTTCGTCCTCTTTCGCTGCGACCCGTGCTCTGAAAGATGGAGCGGCAGAGCGACCCCGTCTCGTTGCGTTCGCCTGACGGGAGTGTAGCTGCACAGGCGAGGCCTGACAGCGATTTCACCGAACTCAAGTCCCTGTATGACGCCCTCCTACGCGACCACGAAGAACTCAAGTCCTTCGCTCTTGGTACTCCCCCCCCCAACTCTTCTTTCCATTGCCAATGCTCTACACGCCCTCATCATCCAGTGTGGCAGTGTCGAGCTCTCGCGAGTCCCTGGCACGGCAACTGGAGCAGGCCAACAGCCGCATTGCCGAGCTCATGACCGAGAACATGGAGGTCCGCCTTACCCAAAAAAAACTCGAGCCAAGCTACGCCAGCGCTGTGCTCACTCACGTTGGTTCTGCACGCAGCTGGAGGCAGAGAACACAGAGTTGCGGGCCAGAGTGAGCGACCTTACCCACGAGGTCAAGACCGGATCTCTGCAGCTGCGACCAGATGCTGAGGTACCTCCAAACGTTCCATCTTGTCTCCAGATGAACGGACTCACCGTTACGGTGCTCATTCCACATCGGTTTCCAGGGCTTCAGTGAGCGCTTCGGCCTTCCACCAACCGAGCTGCCGATCTCTCGTACGTTCTTCACGAACCTTGCAAGTTCAGTGGGCCTTGCGTTGGTGTTAATGGTGATGATTGGTGTGGCTCGTGCAGGATATCGCTGTGGCAACGAAGCCGGAAGACGAGGCAAGCTGTTCATCACGCCCAGCTACCTGTGCTACCACCCTAAGTTCAACAAGGACCAGGACAACTTTGTCACCCCCCTTAAGAGCATCGTTTGCGTGGAGAGGGTGCCTCAGACCCCCCACCCACTGCATCACCCTTCCCTCCGAGATGTGACACTGACAACCGGATCCACTGCACTATGCAGGTGAAGGGTCATTCGTACACCGTTGGGTCCGGCCACGCCATCGAGTTGACTTTTAACGACAATTCTGTATGTACCTAGCTGCCTCCCTCCCAGCACAGCCATAGCTACATTGCAACTGAATAACCCTCTCCTTTCGTTGTTGTGGTGGACCAACAGAAAAAGCGGTTCCGCAGCTTCTACAACGTTGTCGGAGCCATGCAGGACATCGCCACCCAGGCCCAGAAGGGCGGCCACGTCATCAAGTTGCTTGGCGCCCTCTCATGAATGCAAAGCTTATTATTTAATCTGTACAAAAAACAAACCCGGGTGCCCCGCCTACAAGCCTTTGGGCTTTTAATAGGCTCGGGCGCCGTTGACGAAGCGCACGCCGCCAGACACCGCCGGCCACCGTCGCGGAGGTGCCGTCCTCATCTCCCTTACCACTACCGGCGTCGGCGGCTCCGCGGGTACGAATCGCACAAGGCGGTTGTTGACGATCGGGCTGGCCACGAAGGCAATGCGCCTCGTCGCCTCCGCAGGCGATGCCGCAGTCGTCGTAGGTACCACTGGAGGGGTGGTGGTGGG
>CACVKS010000850.1:0-13437 GCA_902749335.1 Acanthamoeba triangularis
TCGCCGGCCCCGCTGCCCATGTCGGCCTACGTCCAGTCGCCGTCGTTCTCCTACCAGCCGCGCCCGGCGTCGGCACCGATCGGACCGCCGCACGCGCAGCCGGGGGGCAGCTACGCGAGCTACTACTCGTCGTTCCGCGCGGTCGCCGCCACACCGCGATCCTCGACCCGACGATCCGCGGCCGCCCACCAGACCGCGGCCGCCGCCGCACTTCCTCCTTCTCCGTCTCTTTCCCCGTCGCTCAGCTCACATCAGCAGCCATCCCATCTGTCTCCTTCCTCTTCATCACCATCTCCCTTGTTATCGCCTCAGCCCATGGGTTCTTCTTCGTCGCTTTCGCTCTCTGCGCCGGCCTACTCCATGGGGTACGCGCCTTCGTCATCATCATCGTCATCGTCTTCGTCGTTCCCGTCGTCATCAATGTCGGCCTCGACCTCCGGCGGCGGCTACGGCCCATCATCGACCACCGGTGCAGCTCCACCACCGCCGACGGGGTCGAGCTACTACTCGCCCTACCCCGCAGGACCCCCGTCCGCGGTGTCGTCGTCCGGCTACGGCTACGCTGCGTCGTCCTACGCTTCCCCGACCAACAACCCATCCACGTCATCATCGTCGACTCACACCTACCCGCCGTACTACTATGCCAGCTACTCGCCCTACCCGCTCTCCGCCTCGACGCCCTCCCCGTCGCGCCACGCCTACTCGTCGCAGCCGAGCGATTCGAACCACGGCGTAGTGCCATTGGGGCCATCGTCGCTATCATTGCCTCCGCCAACATCAGCTTCGGCCGCGTCAGTCTCGACTACATCTCGCCCTGCCAGCGACTTTAGCGATCCGATGAGCATCGATGTCGCGACGACCCAGCAGCAGCAGCGACCACAACGGCGGACATCGCCGCAGCGGTCGGGCGCAGAGATACCGCTGCCGCAACTGGAGGCGTACCCCTCGATCAGTACGCCCACGAACACTCCCACTCCATCCGTGCATGGTGTCAGCGCGTTGACGTCTTCGTTTTCGTTCTTTTCGTATTCTTGTTGTGGTGGTGCAGTGTCGCCGAGGATGCCATCACCGCAGTCGTTATCGTCGGGCAGCGAGTCCTCAGCTGGCGTGCCGCCCGCGGTCACTGCCACTGCCACTGACACCGGCGGTGCGCCGCAGTCGGTTCAGGGGATCAAGCGCGAGGCGGCGCACGGACCCGACGGCAGCGCAAAGACGCCGAGGAAGCGCACCACCAATTCGCTCGTCAAGTCGCTAAGCGAGGCCAAGAACGGAAAGCCACAGACCAACACCAGCACCGGCGCCGGTGTGATGGTACCGCACGGTGCTGGCGATGGTGAGGACAGCGACAACGAGGGCTTCACCATGGTGCACGAGTGGACTGACATCGATGATGCCATCCTGCTCGCCGCCATCCACGTACTTCCCCCCCCCCAAACCCAAGCTTCGTTTCTGGCTGTCGTTGTCGTTGTCGTTGTCATTTTCATTTTCTTTCTTTTCTTGTTCGAACAAAAAGGCTTCGGCTTCGATCGAAGACGTGGTACGGAAGGGGTACTTGACGAACCACTTCACGGCCGAGGAGATCAAGGCCCGCTGGCGCGCGATCCTCTACGATCAGCCCACCGCCGAGTACCTCCACTTCATCTGCGTCACGACACGACACAACAGCAGATGCTGACGTTTGCGCGTGTCACGGGTTTCGTAGGGTGTGCGCCGCTCAGCTGGCCGAGATCGAGTTTGACCTGCCACTGTTGTCCTACCTGGAGCAACGACCGCCGTACGTGACCGCCCCGGAGAAGTCTGGGCACGAGCCACCGCCCTCGGATGTACGCCGCCGCCGCCACCAACACAACCTACCCCAGGCCACCCTATACTTTCTATACCGTAAGGTCCTAATGGCCAAATGCCGTGCGTGGCAAGCAGCGGGTGAGAGGTACGGCAGAGGTCGACGCCTCGTCTCACGCGCCTCCGGGGACTTCCGCATCGGCCTCTTCTTCCTCGCTCTATTCCTCCACCTCCACCTCTGCTCCTCTCTCTTTCACAAACGAAGGTACGTGTTGCTTTGTCGTGTCGCGTGTGTGCCGTGTTGTGTGCTCACACACACTCGTCTGTTTTTTGTCACCACCAGAATTGGACGGGCTCCGCTTTTCCGAGATGGAGGCGAAGCTGCTGGCGGCCGCGCCGCACTCCACCCTCGATTTCTTCAGCCGCATCGCCCGTAAGGAAGGTAAACTCCTCCCCCGTCGAGCCGTCGCCACCGAGCCCCAGACACCCCACTCACTCCCGCATCACCGCGTGCTTCCTTCCGGTGGCCTGCTATAGCCTACTGGCGGGAGGGGGAGCGGGTGCAGGAGCAGATCCTGCGGCTGGAGAACGAGCTGAAGCTGATCACCGAGAAGAAGCTCAAGATGCTGGCCCTCCTGCGCGGTCGCTACCTTCGCTACGAAATGAAGAGCAAAGAGGTACGCCTCATGTGCGGTGCGGTGCTTGTCCACCGGTTATGCTGACGTCAGCATCGTCATGGCAGATCGTGCTGGGCCGTACGGCCGGCGATGCGGTCGTGGACGTGGATCTCTCCGAAGAGGGAGACGCAGCGAAGATCTCACGCCGACAGGTTCACCGCCACTCCTCCTCATTCATTGCCCTCCAACATTGGGGTGTGTGGATCCTGACCGTGTGCGCGCGCTCGTGTCGTGTTGCGTGTCGTGTGCCACGTGCAGGCTGTGATCAAGCTGAAGCGGGACGGCGAGTTCTATGTGCACAACGTGGGGCGAGCCACCATGTTCGTCAACGGGCGATCCGTTCCCACCGGGAAACGAATGCACCTCACGCACTGTTGTCTCGTCGAGGTATCCTCGTCAGTTGGTGTTGGGTTTGTTCACACAGGCTCGCAAAACTCACACACGCACACGCACACGCGCACTTACGAACCTCACAGGTGCGACAGATAGCGTTCATCTTCGAAATCAATCGCTCCCTGCACGCCAAACTCAAGGCGGGGCTCACTGCCATCACCACCACCAGCCTCGGCGCCGCATCCACAACCATCGCTACCACAACCACCACAACCACTTGACTTCCCATGTGTACGAATGTGTATGTCGGTGCTCTCGCCGCCATACAAGAGAGAAATCAACCAACGATAGAGCAACAGATAAAATTGCTAGCTGTGTGTCGTGTGGTGGTGCGAGTACTGGTGACTCGTCGCGGTTGGTAGAGGTAGGCAGGTCGACCACCTTGAGACCCGGCGCGGAGGCGGCCTGGCCTCAAGCACCCACGTGGTCCAGGTACCCCCATGCTTTTTCTTTTTCTTCATTTGAAATAGAAAAAAAGAAAAGAAAATGTCCAGGAGTGCTAAGACTGAGTCTCTCTCCTTTTTCAGATGGTGAGGCTGTTGGGACACCAGGGCTGGCGGAGTCTTTGCCAATATCACAACAAAGGTGGAGTAGAGGAGAGAGAGAGAGAGAGATGATGGATGGCGCACAACCCACCCACGGGTATGGCAGTGTGCCGGGGTGGTCGTGCAATAGCGCTGGCCGCGCTGACTACCCCGCCCAAGACGTGGATGGCCTGCTCAGCAAGAACTCTGGCATGTCGCCGCCTGCAACGCAGATGGACTGGCGACCAACACTTGTCAAGACCCTCGTGTCGGGGGTGGGCTTCCTCTCCGACGCCTACGACTTGTACCTATCCCTTCTTCTCGCCCATTATTGGTTAATAGGTTTTTATGTTATCGAGAAGTCTGCCACGCACTGCCGTTGCTTATCTGCGATGCGATTATGCGCGCAGGTTCGTGATCAACATCGTGCTGCTCGTCCTCTCGGTCACGCACGGCATCTCGGCCGCTGACAAGGGCTGGATCTCCTCGGCCGTGCTCGTCGGCGCCCTCGTGGGTCAGATCGGCTTCGGCGTCATCGCCGACAAGGTCCCTTCATCTCGTTCGTCTCGCCTTGTCTGCTCCTAACGCGGTGTCTTGTGCGGTCGTGCGATGGAATTCTGTTGGGCGGGGAGCTAGATCGGGCGCAAGAAGGGATTCGTGGCGACGCTGTCGCTGGTCATCCTGGGCACGCTGGCCAGCGCGCTGGCCTTCCCCGTGGGACCCATCTCCATCGCGGCCGTGCTGGCCGTGCTGCGGTTCGTGCTGGGCATCGGCATCGGCGGCGAGTACCCGCTCTCTGCCACCATCACCTCCGAGTCAGCCAACACCGGCTCGCGCGGCCGGCTCACGGCGGCCGTGTTCTCGATGCAGGGCCTCGGCGGGCTGGCCGCGGCCGTCGTGTCGTGGGGCACGCTCCAGCTCATGCCCGCCTCGCACCTCGACCTAACCTGGCGACTGTGCATCGCTGTCGGCGCTATTCCCGGTCTTCTCACCTTCTACTTCAGGTAGTGCAGAGCTAGGTGCGGATTTTTGTCTGCGGCTAACACCGACGCAAATGACAGGCTGACGATGAGCGAGACAGAGCGCTTCGAGATGAGCCAGGCCGTGGGTACCCCCGGCGAAACCCCTACATTGATAGGGAAGTGGTGGGCGCTGCTGCGGCGGTACTGGCGGCGGCTGGCGGGCACCGCCGGCACCTGGTTCCTGCTCGACATCACCTTCTACGCCAACGGCCTCTTCTCCGCCCAAGTTCTTGACATGTCCGGCGCTAGCGGGCACCCGGGCAAAAGCGAGACTGTCGACGACCTGCTCGCGGTGAGCCGGTTCAACATCATCCTGGCGCTGGCCGCGGTGCCGGGCTACTGGACCGCCGTCTACCTCATCGAAACCCGCCTCGGCCGCAAGTCTCTTCAGACGCTTGGCTTCCTGCTCATGGCCGCGCTCTACTGCGTCATGGCGGTGGCCTTCGAGAGCGTCAAGTCCATGTACGGGGTGTTCGTGACGCTGTACGCGCTGTCGTTCTTCTTCACCAACGCGGGGCCGAACACAACGACGTACGTGCTTGCGGCGGAGAGCTTTCCGACGGAGGTGCGGGCCACGCTGCACGGCATCTCTGCCGCCGCCGGCAAGCTCGGCGCCGCCCTCGGCTCTGGTGCGTTGCACACTTCGCTTAACGTGGCGGTCTGTTTAAGGTGACGGCTGATCGTGAGCACGCATCAGTGGTGATGGCGAATGTGCTGGAGGCGTGGGGCCTGCGGGTGGTGTTCCTGGTGTGCGGGGTGGTGGCGTCGCTGGGCGCCGCGGTGACGATTGCGTGCATCGACGAGACGGTGGGCAAGAGCCTCGAGCAGATCAACGCCCCGCCCGCCGACACGGCAGCCCTTGCATTCCTTCGACCACCACCTCGTACCGCCCTACAATGACGCCGTTTTACTAATTACATTTGCTTCTCGCTACAGAAATGATGGCCTTGCCTTGGTCTTCTTGTGCTGCTTGGCGATGTTGAGCACGACGATGTGGGCCTGTCGGTCCTTCGCGCGCTGCTTGAGCTTGCGCAAGTCCTTGTCGCTCCGGATCTTCATGCCGCCCTTCTTCACGTCCGGACACACGATGCCCACCTGACCCGGCTCGCTGAACACGTGACCGTACCTGCGAGAGCGGTGAGCGGTACACCCCGCATTGCCTGCAATCCACCGCACACGCACCGGCTGAGTATGGTCTGGAGGAGGCGATCGTAGGAGAATGGCCCAAGCCGGCCGCCGTCCCACTTGTCGTCTTCATAGCAGATGAGGATGGACGCTCCACCCAGGGCGCTCACGTCGGAGTCTCGGGGCGTCACTACCGTGTGGACGGTTGTCAACCCTGCAGCGAGTGGTCAGCCAACAGCAGCATGCCATGCATTCCACGCCTCACGTACCGACAAAGTGTGAGGGCGAGGTGGTCGAGGAGAGCATGCGGTTCGAGGAGGTCTTGCCAAGGGTGCCGGTCGAGGCGGGGTCGTCGGCGGACGCCTCTTCGCTTAGCTTCAGTCGCCTGATGGTGACCACCTGTACTTCACGCAGCTGTTGCGGCGAAGGCTCCTGGAGCATCGGGGCTTCGGCGGCGGCCGAAGTGGTCCCCAACGTGAGCGACGTGGCCACCTCGGACATGTCTTTGCCCTGTTCGTCCTGCACACCGTGCTCCTGCTTGAGCGTGTCGATCCGCATCAAGACCGTTTTCCTGTCGCCGTTGCACGATGTCAGGAACACAGCGCTCGTGTCGGATTGTGCATGGACGCACCTTTCTTTGAAGGCGGAGACCCCGATAGACGACAAGAACTTGTGGTCGATCTGCAGCAGCTTGGCGCCATCCACTCGGGCCTCTCCAAAGGCGCCTGTAACAAGACAAGTCAGTACCAACATCAAGTCAGACGATCATAACACTTGATGAATGTACCGATGTGCTGTGAGAGAAACGCGCGGCGTAGCCAATCAGACACCTCGTGCACCTTCCAGCGAAGCACAGGGCACCCTAGCTGCTCGGTAGAGCTGACGCTCTCAGCGCCGTCGTTGCTAGCAGCCGGTCTCACGACGGGCAGGTGGTCCGTGCTGTGGCTCATAGCCGCGGCCTCGTTGTTAGCGTGGGCCTTGGGAGACTTCTTGGTGGTGCTTCGTCGCCTACGCGATCCCGGTCCGGCCTGGCTCTGCTGGGCGGGGGCTGATTCCTCGTCCTCGTCGAACCCTGTGCTCAGCAGGTCCGCCTCAGCCTCGCCCACGCTCATGGCGTCGTCGTCCGTGTACTCGTCCCATTCGGTGTTAAGCCGGTGGTTCGTCAGATCGATGACCAGCGAATCGTCCAGCAAGAGCCCGTCTGTGATGGCGCGACCAGGTTAGTTTTGCACTAAGACGACTGAGATGAGTGATCTACCTTCTTCGCAGCTCCGGCGCAGCTTGGTTGTGGCCAGTCGATTGGAATCTGTCAGGTTGGGCTGCACGCGTAGGGACTTGGCGAAGATGTCGTCTTCCTGCAATGCCTCCATGTGGTCGAAGAAGCTCAGGTACGCCTGTGATGATGAATGATGATCGTCAGATTTGAAAGAACGAAATAGAGCCGTGATGGTGTGTTTACCTGGTCGCAGACAAAGTTGAACGTGAAGGGGTTCTTTTGCCAGTCCTGCAGCTGTAGTAGCTGACGGCCCTGAAGCTCGAGCTTCTCGAGGTTGAACTGATCGTCTTCTGTCGTGTCCGAGTTGCCGTCGTGGATGAAGGTCATGTCCCGCAGGAACAGGGCTGTTTTAAGGTCCGAGTAAAGTTTAGTAAACCGGCCAATTCTGCTTCGCTGTGAAAGATGGAGGTACCGAGGAACGGGATGGCCGGCGTTTTGGTCTGGCTCTTCCTATTGGCCTCTGACAGCTTTGCCATGTGTTTCCTATCGACGTATTCGTCAACCAACAGGTAAACAGATGCACTCTTGCACAAAAGGTCTGTCACCTGTAGTTCTTGAAGTTGTCCGTGGGAGTCATGAAGAGCTCGAAATGGAGGAAGCAGTCGCGATGCTCCTTGCGCACGCCGGTCCACAGGCCCTTCAATCGCTGCACGGAGGCGTTGTGCAGCGCCGACATCACCGCCATGCCCGACGAGAAGTTGTTCAGCTTGAACAGTTCCTGCGTTGCGTGTTGTGCGCGAGTGTCGTGTGAATCAACACCGATCTGCACGGGTGGCATACGCGGAGTGTAGCGCACCTTGAGCACTTCAACTATCTTCTCCACCACCGCAGTATGGGCAGAGCGGCCGTAGCTTTCTACGACTAGATCTGCCAGCCACAGGCTGATGGTGTTGAAACTGCGCTCATAGACTCATCAGGCAATCTGCAATCAAAGTGCCAAGCCGGATGCCTTTGGATCGTACCGTTGGGTGAGGGAGGTGATGTGCGGAGCGGTCTCCTCTTTGTTGGGCTTCCGCCACGCTACGTCGAATAACTCATTGGCTTTGATAGCGGAGAAGTGCCTACACGCACGGAGCGAAGAAAGGAGATAGATGTTGAGGCCCATTTACCAACCCAGACTCGGCATTGCAAGTGTACCGCCAATCGAGCAGGGTGAAGTAGAAGGCGATGTCCCGCGACCGCGTGGTCTCGAACGGCGTGCGGGCCATGGCCAGGCAGTTGTCTGCTGGTTGTCTGCTTGCCTGAGTATTGCGCCCCGCTGCGCACTGTTGGCCAATCACAATTTGGCGGATCAGCAACGAACATCCGATTGCGAACCCGAAGAAATCAAGGAGGGAAGGAGATCGCGTAGTGAAGAGCCGAAGGACTACGTACACGAACGTAGTTGAGCTTGAGGTGGTTGGTCATCGACGCACTCAGGTTGGCCCTGGCGAAGGCCAGCATGTCCTCCCCGAGCTTCTTCTCCGCCACGAAATCTTCAACCAGGGAAAGGTATTGTCAGTGCCCACAACACGACGCTGAGGGTGGCTTGTTGGGTCGAACGCGCCTGTCGCACGCGTTCGACCCAACTGAAGCTTCGTTGGTAGGTGGCTATCTGACAATGAAGTTGAAATGCTAGATAGTTACCTTCGGGGCAGTTCTCGATCCATTTGAGGAGGAACCCGCCGATGCGCTTCTTGGTGGCGGACGGGTCGTGCTGGGTGCTGGCCTTGAACGAGACCCTGAGGGCCTTGAGCAGGTCCGCCGGGCTGCCGAACTGGCGGTAGGTCACAAAGAAAAGTCTAAGCTTCTCGTCTTCGTCGCTGCTGCTCCCGGTGGTGATGTTGGCGGGTGTGTCTCCTGAGGAGGCGTAGAGCACCGCACCAACCAGTGAGCCGAACATATCCTGCTGCTTCGTGCTCTGCGTCGCCATGTTGGGGCGTTGTGGCGAAGTGCTAGATGTTTTGGTGGTGGTTGTCCTTCTTTTTCAAGTTCACTCCAAGCAGAGGCTACGAGTCTGGCGACGAGGGCCGAGGAGAACTGTCTCTGGGGTTGTGCTTGATCGTTTCACCTCACCCCTATTGGCCGTGATTTGCCGATGGTGTTCTCTTTTTTGATTTGAAATCGCCGTAGCTTGGAAATTTCAAGGGGACTGTTGGTCTGACAAACCATGGATACCGCGATGTCGCTCGGCGTGTTGGTTCTGTCTGTTCTCTTCCGGGGGCAAAGCAAACAAAGGTACATATTCGTTTTTCCAAGCCGTCAAACAAAACAACAGCAACATGGGCAACGAGTCGTCCCACTTGGCGGTCTGGAGACAGCCTGGTGTCGCAGGTACTTTATCCAGCTTTGAGCAGGGTTGTGCTGCACTCACTCGACTCACCTTCAATGTGTGCGTGGGGCATTATATAGACATCGCCAGGCATGCCGGAGCTGTGGACAAGGACAGGTACAGCAACTGCCCGCAGACCATCCAGCCGACCAAGCTCGCCGCAGAGCTCTCAAAGAAGGCCATGCTCAAAGGTACTCTTCCCGCTCTGGTTGTAGCGCTTCGATAACTCCTGGTGCGGAGTTAACCCACGATTCGACCCACTACACTCGTTTAAGTCCAAAAGCGGGTGCTGGCCGAGTATCCCTACCTGAGCACCGTGCAGGAGTCGATGGTGGTGTGCGATAACCGGCAGCCGGACTGCCCGATCGTCTACGTGAACGACGAATTCGAGAAGCTCACGTACGTGTACCCTGCCTCTGCCCGGCGGTATGTGCAGCGCTAACCCGCTCCGTACGAACCACGCGCGGCGCAGGTTGTACCCAAAGGAGGAGATCATCGGGCGTAACTGCCGCTTCCTCCAGGGCAAATACACCAACAAGGAGACTGTGAAGAAAATCAGGTCGGCTGTCGACAATGGGCTACCACTCGACATCGAGCTCTTCAACTACCGCAAGGACGGCACAGGTACATGCAACGTTTGGATCACGCACTCCTTTCGTTACTGACGAGTTGATCAGGGTTCTTCAACAACTTCCTGATGCTGCCTGTGCACAAGTCGAAGGGCTCGAAGGTCGTTTCCCACTTCATCGCCATTCAGAAGGACATCTCCGTAGTCAAGAAGGTGAGCACCAACCCTCCCCATGGAAGTATTTGCTTTAGCTCACATATCTCCACCGTCTGCAGGACTCGAACGCTCAGCTGTGGGCACCCCCAGAATGTGCAATGTACATTCTTCTCACATCTTCACACTGGCTCTCTTACTTACTTTGGGATGTGGTCGGTCTTGGCAGGTGGTTCGACTACCTGAACATGGGCCGCTACTCCGAGTTGCTGGTGCAGAACGAGATCGATGGCAAGACCCTGATGACACTTAACGACGAGGACATGCTGGACCTGGGCATCGACGACGTAGGTCCCCATGATCTTCAAGTTCATCCTGATTCAATCAGTATGCTGACTGTTAGGTGACTTAGGCAAAGGACCGAGAAGTGCTGCTGAGGTTGCTGGTCAGACTCCAGCGAAAGCCCGAGGCTGTCTACCAAGCCCTGGAGAGAAACCTTTCATGCAGGTGAGCTCAGTAGTAATTCGGAGCTGACCATTAGCTGACCTAGTGGGGTTTTATTGGGCAGCAGCGGGACTCCGTCGCTGTACACGGGAGCGGCCGATGAGGTGTGCCTGGCATCGCCTCGGAACCAGGAGTTGTGGCGCAAGGAGGGCCAGAAGGAGCGCAACCGGGTGGTGGCGGTCAAGTGCTATTTCAAGGACGAGATCGTCATCTTTCGCGGTGAGGCCATCAAGTTTGCCCAGGTTCGTCTGTGCCCACTTGATGATGAATTTAAGGCCTGAACCATCCAGACTAACACCTTGTGTCATCCAAGTAGATCAACAAGCTGATAGAGAATACGTGGCACATGTCCATGAAGCTCAAGTGCACCTCCGGCAACGACTCCAAAGTCGTCATCAAGAACTCAGCCGACTGGAAGAAGGTATGCCCGCACGCTAACGCATCGTTAAGGAAGTCTCATGACCGACTCCATGGTGCAGGTGGTCAAGGAGGGTGGCGGGCATGTGGTGCTGCATCTGAGCAAGCGGCTGAAGGCCATCTCGGAGAGCGCAGGGCGCACATTCGACCTGCTCGGCGTGCTCGTGGTGCTGGTGGACTGGGAAGGCACCATCTTGTTCGTGAACAAGGCCGCCAAGCTTATTCTGGGCCGCTCCCGCGACAATCTGCTCCACCTTCCCCACACCGACGTACGCTTTCCAAACACTCGAGCTGCCCTTTCCTTCACCGCAGCGGAAGGCTCATTCAACACTGCATGCAGGTGTTCCCAGGGCTAGAGCTGCGGGTCGTGCCCGAGGGTGAGTGGAGCAAAATCGAAGCGCAGGGCAAGAGAAAGATTAAGCTCCTGCTCTCGGCGTCGGTCGCGTTGTTTGATGACACGGTGTACATGATTCAGGCCGTCCCTCTGGCCAGGGCAGTGTGATTGAAAAGTCGGTTGTGTCCCAGGTATATGTTTTGGCAATCCCAATGATCCAATCCCCAAACGAACTGTCGGCGATTGGCGCTGTCAGCGGCACAACTCCGATATCGGATATTTGTTCGGCGCGCCTACTCTAACGCCTCGGCGATGGCACACCCACAGCATAAATTGCCACCCACCCAGATGCGAAGTCATAACTGAAGCACCAACTCTAAGAACCAACCAGAAACACCACCAACATCAACAACAACAATGAGCACCATCACGAACGACAGCAGCACCACCGCACCGGGCAAGATTGGTGTGGGCATCATCGGGCTGAGCGCCAAGCGAGGCTGGGCCGCAGTGGCTCACCTCCCCGCCTTCCGAGCGCTCTCCAGCGACTTTGAAGTGCGCGCCCTGTCGGCCACCTCCCTCGACTCGGCCCGCGAGGCCGCGGCCAAGCACGGAGTGCCACTCTACTTCGACAATCACCGGACCCTGGTAGAGCGGCCAGAGGTTGACCTGGTTATAGTAAGCGTCAAGGTGGCCGACCACTTCGGCCCCGTCGAGGCCGCCATTCGCGCCGGCAAGCACGTCCTATGCGAGTGGCCGCTCGGGCGAGACCTTGACGAGGCCGAGCGGCTGGAGGCCTTGGCCCGCGACCGCGGCGTGCGCACCTTCATCTGCACCCAGATCAGCGGCGCTCCCTACGCCCGGTACCTGCGCCACCTGATCGACTCGGGCTACGTGGGTCGGGTGCTGTCGACCAGCTTTGTCGGCTCGCTCAGCACCTGGGGTTCGGTCGCACCGCAGGGCTTCCAGGACTACCTGCGCGACCGCACCTCGGGCGGCACCATGCTCTCCATCCTGGGCGGCCACTCTATCGAAGCCCTGCTCTGGGTGCTGGGCGCCGAGTTCCAGGAGCTATCGGTGGTGCTGGCCAACCAGCACCCCAAGGTCAAGCGCGCTGATACCGGCGAGGAGCTGGACAAGACCACCGAAGACCACCTGGCCGTGGCCGGCACCCTAACCAACGGCGCTGTGGCGTCGGTCCACCTGCGCGGTGGTGTATCGCGCCGCGGTGCCAACCGGCTGCGGTGGACCATCAACGGCACCCGGGGCGACATCGAGGTAGTCAACACCGAGTCCGGCATGTGTCACATCGGCCTCTTCACCGTCTACGGCGCCCACGACGACCAGACCGAACTGGCCGAGCTGCCGATTCCCGACGAGTTCAAGCCCGACACGAAGGGCGAGGTGAAGCCGGAGGATTGGGGCTACGCGCTGGTGGCGTTCTTCCGCGAGCTGGCCGTGGACCTGCGCACGGGCAGGCGGGCGGTGCCCACATTCGCCGAGGCGGTGCGGCGCCACCGCTCGCTCGACGCCATCGAGCGCGCCGCGGCCACGGGCCAGCGCCAGACCTATGCGCTTGCCTAATCAACAGCCCATCACCTGCCCGCAGCGCTCGGCTCGGCATGGTCTCTCGCCACCGGCCGCACCAGTAGCACCTCCCCTCAATTCGTCTGACGAAGCACCGTGACATTGCACTAAAATTAAATAAAAGCGCATCACCGTTGGTTGTTGGCTCACGTCAGGCCGGGCCGACCTCCGTTTTGGTGTTTGGGTGCTCGCCAAGTACGAGCAGGGTGCCGCACTGCGCTGTGCCACCTTCAATTTCGTCCGCTACCACCAAGGTTGGCCCGGCCAAAGCTTGATCCGCCGCACGAGGGGTGAGTGGCGCCTGGCCGTGCTCCTCCTGATGAGATGCACCCGCCCGTTCGTCCGTAGCTGTAGTGGTCGCGGTGGTGGTGGTGGTCTCGGGATCAACTGCTGAAGCGCACGCTTTGGTGCCTCGCTTGATCCACTTCCTGTTTGAAGTGTAAGCAAAGCTGTGTGTGTCGTGTGTGGCATATGCGTCGTGCGTCGTGCGTCGTGTGCGTCGCATAGAAGGAACAGGAACCTGATGTACTTGACAGCCCGCGCGACCGAGGGCGACTGGACGCCGGAGACGGTGATGGCGCCCAGCTGACGGTCGAGCTGCACGCGCACGTCGAACTTGGTCTCGACCACCGAGGGGTGCAGTTTGGCCACTGACTCGGCCTCGGCGGGTGTGTACGCAAGCATCGCCGTCGTGGGCGATTGAACCTCATCGCCCACCAAAGTCGAATCGCCGGCCATGGCAGGGGTCGTTACCAGGGCTGAGG
>CACVKS010000851.1:0-13425 GCA_902749335.1 Acanthamoeba triangularis
CGCCGCATAAGAGTTTTGTGTTCAGTTTGATGTGGCCCAACAAGGAATCGCTGCTGCTTCAAGCGGCTTCGGAGAAAGACAGAAGGTGCGACTTCACCCACCCACCCACTCACCACATGGCAAGCATCTCTCTTGGGGTCGGTCGTGCTTAACCTGGCTCAACGTGTGTGTGTGTGTGGTGTCGCCAGGCGGTGGTTTGTGGTGGCCGAGGGAGGATTCCACACGTATAGGAGCTGGAAGGAACTCAATCCCGTCAGCACGCACGACATGCTCCTCTCCACGGTTAAAACAGTGAGGTAGGACTCCCTCCCTCCTTCCGCAGGGTCGTGACGCAAGTGCGCCATACGGCGCGTTCAATCACGTGCGGTTCTGACCCTGGGGACACACATACACGCACCAGTGAGAGTGAGCCGCCGCATAAGAGTTTTGTGTTCAGTTTGATGTGGCCCAACAAGGAATCGCTGCTGCTTCAAGCGGCTTCGGAGAAAGACAGAAGGTGCGACCTCACTCACTCACTCACTCACTCACCGATCGACTCTGCGTACAATATATGATATTGACCTCGCCGCGACGCAGTGAGTGGATGGAAGTGTTGCTGAACGCGAGCGGCTACCGCTTGAAGCAGTCGCAGATTGCGAACACGCCGCAACATAGCAGCGCACTGAGCACATGTGCGCCCATTTTCGCTGCTCCATTTCACGTGTGACCACGCACACCCTGACCTTTAATTTGCCCCCTCCCCTCCAACACGCACTCAACAGTCCAGCGACCGTACGAACAGCTGCGAGCCCTGTCGGAGGCGAACCGCTTCTGCGCCGATTGCAACCAAAAGGGTACTTGCCTAGTAGTGCTTGCACGACGCCAACTTGCTGCGTGCGGCTCACCCTCTCTACCCCTCCCTCCTCGTGCGCTTCGCGAAGATCCGGAGTGGTCTGCGGTCAACCTCGGCGCGCTCCTGTGCGAAGAGTGCGCGGGCGTGCACCGTGGCTTGGGCGTTCACATCTCGCGAGTCAAGTCGCTCGTTCTGGACAAGTGGGAGCCCGAACTGTTGATGGTGCTCTGGACCCCTTCTCCCCGCGCCACGCACTGCCCCATCCGATCCACTAACGCGATCACTGCCGCGCAGCTGATGAAATCCATCGGTAACGCCATGGCCAACAGCATATGGGAGTTCAACGCGTCGCCCGCACTCAAACCCAACGAATCATCTGATCGGTAAGACCCGCGTCTGTGTGCCATTGCGTGTGTGTGCGTGTGCGTGTGCGGTGAAATAACATATAATCCCCCTCTTCCAATGGACCAGCGAAACACGGGAGCGATACATCAAGGCCAAGTACGAGCTCCGTCGGTTCACGCACCGGCCCGAAATCAGCACACAGAAGCTGCAGGAGGTGCCCATCTCTCTCTCTCTCTCTCGCCCACCCGGCCCATCTCTCGCGCGGGCATCATCGTGAGCTCACTCCCCCTCCCCCTCCCCTTTGTGTGTGTGCGCAGCAATTGCTGGAGGCAGTGCTGGAGAGCGACGTGGTGCGAGTTTACCACCTCCTGGCACAGGGCGCATCGCTCGACTATCAGGACGCCAACAAAAAGTACTTTCGCCCTTCGCCCTGTGCGTTCGCTCGCTCGCTCGTTCGCTGTTGAGCTCCACTCGCTGACTGGGGGCGCGCTGCTGGCCAGGTCGGTGCTCCATCACGCCGTGGAGGAGGACAAGACGAACCTCTTCTGCCTCGAATTGCTGGTGCAGTCGGGCGCCAAGGTACATCACGTCACCGGTGGATGTCGTGTGTGTCGTGTGTGTCGTGTGTGTCGCGTGTGTCGTGTGTGCGCCGGGAGTCTCATGTGCCCCCTCCCCATTACCACACGTGCCAGGTGAACATGGTCGACGACTTGGGTCGTTCGCCCCTCCACTACGCAGCCCTGCACGACCGCGCGTCCGTCGCCCGGTTGCTCATGAACAGAGGCGCCCAGGCCCGACTCAAAGACGCCGTACTCCATCCCTTCATCGTTTCTTCTTTTTCTTCTTTTTCTTCTTTTTCTTCTTTTTCTTCTTTTTCTTCTTGTTATTCTTTTATCCGTATTATTTTATTATCATTATAATTTCTCACGAGCGCCGTTGGCATGACGTATAGGAGGGCAAGTCGCCGGAGGACTTGGCCAACGAGTTCAACTGTCGCAACTACCAGTCGCTGATGAACGACGAGTTCGAGGAGAAGCGCAAGCGCCGCACGGACCGGCTGTCGAACAACAACCCGGTGGGCCGCAGTCACTTTGCGACGTCCAAGGCGGCCGACGCGGCGCCCACCAGGGCCTTTGAGCGCATGCGCACCATGGCCCAGTCGCACGCCCACTCGCAGTCGTTCACGTCGCTCCCCGCCGACTACACGGCCCTCGCCCTTGCCACCGCGGCCGGCCACTCTGGCAGCTTTGACGCCATGTACCACAGCCTCGACGAGGTGGCCCTGTCGTCGTCGCCCAAGCCCCAGTACCGCAGCGGCAGCAACATCGTTCGCGGCAGCCCGGCCATGGCGACCGTCGCGGCATCGCCAAACTCTGCGGCGCCCTCGACGCCGTCCGGGCCGCCGCAGTCGCCGCGCTCGCTGTCGGCCTCGACGTCGTCGCTCGGCGGCGCCGGCGGTGGGATCGTATCGCCCGGCCGCGCCAAGCTGCTGGACCTCAAGCAGGCGCTGGCCCTCGAGATCGGCGAGGTCAACGAGCGACTCGAGCAGATGAAGTCTTCCATCGCCCGCGCATCCGCGGCGCAGAGCGAGAGCGGCGGCGGCGAGCAGCAGCAGCAGCAGCAGCCCGCGGACGACCACAACGGCGAGCCGGACGCCGAGTCGGCGCTGCTCGCCAACAAGCTGCGCGTGGTCAAAATGCTCCTCTTCCACGAGTACCGCCCCAAGGAGAAGAAGGTAACTGCCCGTCATGCGTGAGTGCGTGCGGAGGTGTGCGTGCGGTGTGGTGGCTGACGCCCAGTAGGAGCAGAGCATGGAGATGAGCGAGGACCGGGAGACGGATTCGGAGGACACGACCGACCTGGCCACGGACGAGGACTTCGAGGACGATCGAGACTACGACGGCGCCGACACCAACGACGGCGACGAGAACGGCGACTCCAACGATGAAGATACCGGGGATGAAGACGAGGGCGAGGTCGACTCGGAGGACGACGACGGTGAAGCCGAAGGCGAAGGCGAAGGCGACGATGAAGACACCGAAAGCGACCACGGCGGTACCCCACAACAACATCAACCTACATAAGCTGCTTCCATATATATATATATATATACATCCATATATGTATATTACATTGTGTTTTGCTATGTACGTAACGCTCCAGCACACACCGTCTATCTATCTATATCGCACGACACACGACACACGCACCTGCAACCGCACACGCACGACACACGCACCACCGCACACACGCACGAGGGCCAATGGTTTCTTGTTGTCTCTTGGTTCAGGCGACACGGCTGGGAAGAGGAATCAGAGCAGCGAGAAGCAGGCCGATCAGGGCACCCAGCAGCCGGGCAAGAAGCGGGGTAGCTGGCTGGCCTTCCGGTTGCCACACCGGGACGACGACGATCTCTCGTCGCCGGATCAGCTCAGCGCCGAYGACGACAACAGCGCCCGCGGCGGCAGCGGCAGCACTGCTGGCGTGATTGGGATGAGTCGGCTGACGCCCCGGGGCAACCTCAGCAGTAGCGGRGGCGCGGTCTCCTCTGCCGGCGGCGGCGACAACGGCGACCTTGACAAGAAGAGCACGCGCGGCTTCAAGAGCCCGCGAGAGTTCAACGTGCAGGCGTCGTCAACGACGATTATTGGGGGCAGCGGCGACAGCCTCCAACACCATAGGAGGGATGGTGGTGGCGGGAGTGGCGGAGGGCAGCGGAGGTACAAGAGCGAGGAGAAGGACCGCCACGACTCAGACGTCGAGAAGCGGAGCCGCTCCAAGAGCCACAGCCAGGAGAAGGAAGAAGACAAGGTGCGCCCATCGCCTTCACCACACAACACACACACGCAAATAGGAGCTGACGACACGTGAGTAGGACGGGAAGACGCTGGGTCATAAGGTGAAGGGCTGGGCGACGAGGAGGAGCAAGGGCGCGTCTACAAAGAGGCGGGAGTCGGAGGAGATCGTTCTCGTCAACCACAACCCCATACATAACTACATCAAGGTGACACTTCCCCCCCCCCCACACACACACACACTCACAACCTCAACCCTCCATTTGCTTGGTTTGATGCTTATCCACGCGTCCGCACCAGATCAACGCCAACGTGAAGGAAAAGGAGAACAGGGAGCGCGAGCTCGCCGAGTTGGTTAAGACGCCTCCCGGGCCTTGAGCGCCACGCGTGACCTCGAAGAGCAATAAAACTACTGGCGCAAGGTCCTGTTTTCCTTCCTCCCGTGCAAAAACGAATAAACCACAACATTCACATGATTTGACTCCTTGGGTGTCTCGCTCGGCCTCGGCAATAGAGCTCTTCTTCTCCCGGCGTGAGTCGGGGCTTTTCCATTTCCTTGCTCCCACTGAGCAGTGAACTTCAGGATCATTTTCGTGTGTGGGTGGTGATCATCTTGGAGCGAAGTTGAAGTTTGGGTAGAGGAAGCTGTTCGCTTGGTCCTCGCCGTACCCGCAGTGCCCGATCGAGGGGTCCTGGCTTTATTTACAGCGACCAAGTGCAGGCATGCCTTTATTGGATTGCGGTCAGATTTCACTGGCGAGCTTGTCTCCCTAGGCAGCGAGAAACCTTTTGTTAGCTTCAACACTCACAGTTAGGCCTATTGGTGGTGAAGTACTCTTGGCGTGGATGTCCTGGATGAGAAGTAGTTGCTTCCAGAGGAGGAAGCCTGGCGCCAGAGTGACGCACATGACAATGAACCCAAGAAGCACACTACGCTGGCCAGGATCGAGGGCGAAGGCGAGGAATGAGCCAAAGGCCATGAGCAACACCAAGTTGAGAAAGCCCACAACCAAGTAGATGAAGTGCTGCCAGGTACCATTTCCAGGTACCAAGAAATCAGTTGTAGTGCATCATTAAGCAAAGCCAATATTCGAAACGATGCAGAAGGTGGAGTCTACCTACCGGTACAAGCAGGCGCAGGTCCTGAAACCACACGCCCACAAAGCCAACAAGGACCATGAAGAGATTGATGTGGCTTATATGGGCAGGAATGGACAAAATGCCCAAAGGCAGTGAGGGAAGCTGGGAGTTGGGGCAAGGTGAGCTGGCTAAACATGTGCGCAGCATCTACAGCTCCCAATGTTCACGTACAATTTGTATGACAAGAAGGCAGAAACCCCACTTGGTCAAGGTGTTCAGGCTTTCCATATTAACGGCCGTGCAGCAAGTAGCGCTTGGGTTTCTCGTTCACGAAGGGAAGCCACGCTTGGCCATGACGTGTTGCCGATGCTGTGAGCCAATTGGCGTCGAGCCCTTGTAGATCTCAAAAGAAACCAAAGAGAAATACGGATTGATAGCCATTTCTTTTTTGAAAAGGCGATTGCTGATTCCGGTAGTGTGTCGGCACAAAATACTTCTTTGCCAACTTCTGCTCCTTCACTTTTGTCCGGCTTCGATTTTGTTGTTTTCACGAACGATCTTCCATCAGCCTCTTCCATCTATTCCATAATGACCACCAAGACCACCTTCGGTATTAACGAGCTTCTCAGCGCTGAGCGCGAGGCTCAGGTGATCATCACTCAGGCCAGGAAGGGTGCGTAATTATTCAATTCCTGCATTCCCTCCGTCTCGTCGCCCCCCTCTACTGGGCCCTCATCTTGAGCGGAAGCTTTGGATGATGTTTGGAAGGACGGAGGCGAGCGAATCCGGAGGGCCGATTAATGGAGATGAGCCGCAAACGCTGACACTGGACATATCCAAATTATAGAGAAGGACGCCAAGCGCAAGCAGGCTGAGGCTGAGGCTGCCAAGGAGATCGCCGCCTACAAGGCCGAGAGGGAGGCTCACTACAGGAAGTACGAGCAGGAGGTACGACATTTCTTTTCATTTTTTTCACCGCTTGCTTGCATGCACCGCATTTAAATCATTTTACTGACATTTTTAATTTTTCAAATCGCAGCACGGCACCTCGTCGACGGACTACAACAAGACGCTCGACGAGAAGACTGCGCGCGACATCCAGCAGGTGCAGCGTGATGCCAAGGAAAACGAGGACACCGTTGTGGAGCTCCTCCTCAAGTCTGTCCAGGACGTTCACATTGCCTAAACAAGCTCGTATCTCCTCCCCCTCCGCCATCTATCGAAAATTTCTGTTCAAAAATACATTCCATCCACGTAAATTTTCACTCCATTGTGCACGTTCGTAACACGGTTCGGTCTTCATGGTTGTGGATGGATAATGGAAGTGGTATTCTGTACAAGTTGAAGATGGATCCCTAACCAGCTCGCAGCGTGTGGCCTTGGCCCGAGAACGGCTGCTCGACCAGTCACGACTTCACAGTCAGACCACGCACCAACACAAGAGGCCATCAATCAGCAACGCTAGGGCAAGTACCACGAAGCCTGCCGAGGACGAGTTGGTGTTGGTGGTCGCCGCGCCCTGTGTCTGTGTTGATGTGGCCGACGCTGACGACGAAGCAGCGCCGCCGCCCATCATGCCGCGCATCGACGTGAGGAGGCCCGCAAGGCCGGAGCCGCCCGACGAGGAAGACGCCGCAGCCGCCTGATGGTGGGTGGGCAGCGTCTCCTCTCCTCCGCCGAGACCGAACTGGGTGTTGGTGATGTAACCGTCCTTCGTCACCAGCCTGTTTCCACGCAGCGCGTTTCGTGTGAGTTGCCAGACGCCTCTGGCGGGTGTGAAGATGATTGATAGAGAGCGCCCGGGCGTGTCCTAGCGTACCACTGGAGGTAGGACGAAGATTCGATCTTGTTGATGGTCTCCGAGGGCAGCTTGAACAGGTCCAGCTTACCCCACACGTCTGTGTGCGCGTGTGCGCGTGTGCGTGTGTGTGTGTGCGGTGGTGCGTGTCACGTGAGGTCGTGTCCTGCTATGCAAGAGCAGCGGTGACTGTAGGGGCGCGCGTACGGAGGTAGGCGACCAGGATGCCGGTGAGGTGGCCCAGGAAGGACACCTCGGGCATGAGGAACTGGAACAGCACCAGCAGCACCCACGGGTACCACTGCGCCGGCACCGACACGAATCCGAACAGACTGCAGATAGCGACACCGCCCGACACGACACCACACGACACACGCGCACACGATACACGTCAGCAAACACGCACTCGTGTGAGTCGCGCTTGAGTGGAGTGGGTGAAGGCGGAGGGGACCTCATGTTGTGCGACTGATGCAGGTGGGAGCGCAGGACGAGGAAGGAGAAGAGGACGGACGAGAGGCCGACCGTGCACTGGTTCCACGCGTCCGGGTAGGCGCCGGTCTTGTAGAGGACGAGCGAGAGGAGAGTGTTCATGAGCGACGACACCACCTGAAAGAGGACCACCAGGTAGCTGAAGGTGAACGAGCCCATCGCCCGCTCGAGCGCTGGCGCCAAGGCCTGACGCGCACCCGACCCAAGGGTCAGCACACGCAACGTGTCGTGTGTCGTGTCGTGTTGCGTGTGTGCGTTGCGCACCTGGAAGGCAAACATGTTCATGACGAGGTGGAGGAAACCCACGTGGAAGAAGCCCGCGGTCAACAGTCTGTAAACTACACGTCAAATGATGATCAATCCTGAATCTGCACAACTCCATTAAATGGACAGCTCGAGCGTAGAGGCACAGGAGCATGACTCACCTTGGAACTGTTCGATGACATTAGGCGGGAAGATGCAAACGGAGAAGTCATCATGACCAAAGATGAGGCCTATGACGTAAATGCCGCAGCACAAGGCGGTGATGCTGCGGGTCGCCAGGGGTAGATGCAGGAACCAATCCTGCAATCGCGTTCCCACGCTCGGCTGCGGGCCTGCACTCATCTTGCGAAAATAAATGTTTTTATCTCACCAAAAAAAGAAAAAGAAAAAGAAAAAAGGCCTTTTTTCTTTTTCTTTGCTGTAACTGTTGCGCCCGGTGCCTTCTTCTTACTGAACCGGTAGCCCAATGCCGCCCCGGCCCTACTGCTCACCCAGGTTGGGTGTGGATTTCATGATTGCTTTGTGTTGTGTTGTGCGGTTCTATCTTTTCTAATGGCAACTCTTCACTGGGCGACAGCGGTGGCGGGGGAGGCATCATGCTTGTGCTTTCGTAGTGAAAGTCTTTTCCTCAGGCGGCCTCCCTTCTTCTTCTTCGTTTTCTTGGTCGAGCCCTCTTCCTGACCACCGCCTTGCTGATGCGTCTCCTCTTCACTGTCTTCGTCACCTTCATCTACGCTACCACTGCTGTCTTCTCTTGTCGATGAGTGGTGTTGCTGCTCATGCCCGACGTTGTCCTCATCAGCTTCTTCGTTGTCGTCGCGTGCGCCAAAGCTCAATGAACTAAGCTTGGCCTTGATGTCGGCGTAGAAGGCCTCGTTTTCGGCGATGAGCTCCTCGTACTTGCTGCCCTCGATCTCCTGCGCGTGCTTCGCCATGGTTTACCCCGCGAGTCAAGGGAACACGCACACTCGCGCACACGCACAACACCGCACACTCACACGCACACGGTACGGGGGAGGAGGCGGAAAGGATATCGACCACATCTGGTAGGAGAGCACTTTGGTGGCCCAGTTGAGCAGAGTGTAGGGCATGTAGGCCAGCTTGGGGTCCACATTGGTCATCATCACGAGCTTCGTCTGGTCCTCGCTGATCGGCTGAATCATCACTCTGAAGGCACGCATCAGCCCACGTGTATGTGCGTGCGTGCGTGTCGTGTGTGTCGTGCGTGTCGTGCGTGTCGTGCGTGTCGTGCGTGTAGCTTACCCAGTGAATTGTACGTCGGCGCGCACGTGGGACTTGACGGGAGGGATGAGGTGCGGCTCGATGTCGCCCTCCCCGGCTGAGCGAATCATGATCACTGCCCGGTCCTCCTCCAGATTGTCCACGCCATAGCCGTACAGCAACTACCGCCAACACCCACGTAAGAATGTGCCTGTGCTCTGCGTGTGCGGCGTGTGCGGTGTGCGGTGGTGGCGTACGACGTCGCGCGAGGAGATGGGCCAGGGAAGGTGTGCCGAGAGGTACATCACCTTGCGGTACCGTGAGATCTGCTTCACCAGCCGCACTTCCTGTCACACATCACATGTATACGTGATATTTATTCATGGTGGTGAGCAAGAAAACGAAGAAGAAGAAGAAGACAACGACGACAACGAAGACGAAGACGACGAAGAAGAGGGGGGGGGGAGAACCTTGAGCAGTGGAATCCAGGAATCGTAGAGGCTGTGTTCGTTCATGATGGCCATCAGATTGAGCGCGGGGCTATCGACCACTCCTGTACGGTGACGCACACACGCAACACCACAACACACAACAACACACAGAGAGTTCGCGTCGGGTCGGGCCGAGACATATCGCGACGCGTCAGTGCCCACTCGAGTGCGCGCAAATTGCGCTCGCGACACGCCTCGGAGCTCGAGTGTTCGTACCCTGCATCTTGATCGAGTGCACCGGCGTCGACTTCTCGCCGCGGTAGAACACCTGCACGTTGCCGCCCTCGTGCTCGCCCACCAGCGTCCAGCCTGCAACCAACCAGCCGGCCACGTCAACGTGTGGGTCGCGCGTGCGTGCGCGTGCGCGTGCGCGTGTACCATCTTCGTTTCGCAGTTCGCGCATGAGCGCGCGGACCTCCTTTTTCTCCTTGGCGATGCGCTGGTGGTGCTCCCGGTTGGTCTCCATCTCGGCCTCGATTGTCTTCAGCTGCTCCAGCACCTCGGGCGGGTACGCGCCGCCCTGCGCGGCCGCGAGGTGGTGCTGCAGCGAGCTGTTCAGCCGCTTCACTACTTTGTAGGCCTGCGAGTCACAAAGCGCGTGGGTGGATGGGGTGAGGAAGACGACAGGCGACAACGTGCTTGGGGAGGGGGAAGCCCAAGTACGAGGAAGAGCTTGTCGTCCTGATGTTGGCTGCGGGCTTGGGCGATGAGCGCCGGAAAAGATGCGATGAATTCATTCACATCGTCAGAGATACCAGCATCATTTTCGCCACCGTTCTTTCTTTGGTTGCTCTCCATCTTCTATCTTCTATCTTTTTAAATGAAAACAAAACATTAGCGTTCTTTTTCGTATGTAAAAAAAAAAAAGAACAAAAAAATAAATAAATTCCATCTTCGTTGGAATCACCCCGAATTTGCCGCGTGTGAAAATAAAATAGACCCTTCTATTTTCTTTATCTTTTCCCTTTTTTTCTTCAGGCCTCAGACTCTCCCTGGCAAGGCTACAAAGACAAGGAGCTGTGCCACCACGCGCTGGACTTGAGGCTCGGGCCACTCGATGTATCCGTCTCCTCCACCTCAAGCACCAACACATGGTCAGGCACCATGAGCGAGATGCGGCTCTCGTGGGTGAAAGTCGATCGGCCGTCGACGGAGTAGGCGCCGCTCAGGCCCGGTCCATCGTTGGGCGCATACACGCGCACCGTGTAGCGGTCCGGCGGCAGGCTCAACACGGTGGGCATGCGCGGGGGGTAGATCTGTCGGTGCGGCTGGGTCTTGGTGTCTTCATCGGAGATCTCGTGCCACAGAAGAAGAAGGAACAGGCCGTCGGGCTTCTGGAGCAGGAGGTGGTGCACGTAGTCGGTCCTGTCCCAGCTGCCGACGGCGCTGACGTTGAGGCTGAAGTCGAGCGAGCCCAGCTCGTAGGTAGCGGGCCGCAGCTGACCGGCAGAGGGCGCCCACGCGCTGCGGACGAGGGCCATCATGTTCTTCAGGGCAGTGTAGCTGGGCTTGGCCGAGTAGTTGGAGTAGAGGAGGCCGAAGTTGGACTCGTGAGCGGTCGGCTGGTCGTGCTGGTCCACTAGCTCGTAGACACAGGTGCGTCGGATGCCCAAGCGGAAGTACTCGGTGAAGATGCGGTTGGTGTAGAGGCCCTGAGCGCGGATCGAGGTACCCATTCCACCCTGCTCGGTTGAGTAGCCAGTCTCCGTGGCGAACCAGGGCCGGTTGGGGTAGTAGGCCTTGGCCTGATTCCAGTTTGTGGGGAACTGGTCCAAGTTGGTGGATGGCTGATCGATAGAAAGGGGGAGGGGTAAGAGTGTTGAAGGCGCGGAGCAACATCCTGCACACGTGGAGTGAACCGATATACCTGGTTGCTGTTGTAAAAGTAGCGGGTGATGTTGCCGTAGGACTGGAAGGTATCGGTGAGCCAGTTGCCGTTGAAGGGGTAGGGGTGCATGTCGCCAAAGTCGACCCACTGGCTGCAGCAGTTGGCCGGCAGGACGCCCGAGACCGCCAGCGGCGCGCCGATGATCCACCTGTCCTTGAAGAAGGGGTCCTGGCGTAGGAGCGTGTACATGTCCCTCATGTACTCCATTGTACCATTAGGGAAGCCCTTTCCATTGTAGGTCTGGTGTTGATGTCGACATCGTGCAACCCCGGCCCAACCGGTTAGTTAATGCAACAAGCCAAGAACGTGTGGAATGTCCTAACAACGTACGATGTTCTTTTGGGGCCACATGCCATCGGGCTCGTTGATGCCCATGATGGCGTCGACAAGCAGTCCGTCGTTGATGGCAGTTTTGATCTTCTGGACCACCTGGCGGGTGGCGTTGATGTTGCTGTCCGTGTTCCACGCCAGTTCGAAGACGCCGTAGTTCATCTTGATGCCCTTGGCCGCGAGCTGGAGCGCCACGCCGGGCGAGTCGTCGCGCACGTTGTGGATGCCGGCATCGGCCAGCAGCTGGATAAGTTGGGTCTGGTTCGTCGTGTAGGCGGTGCCGGCAAAGCGGAAGTGGGTGTTGACACAGACGCTGTCCACGAACAAATCGGCGGACTGCGCCTTCTGGACGAGGGCCGCGCAGTGCGGGGCAAAGAAGAAGAAGGTGAAGGTGAAGCACAACACAGCGACGAGGCAGAGCCGCACGAGCGACATGGTTGGGTTGTTGTGGTGGCAAAGAACGACCAAATTAATCCAAGACCAGCCATTTATTGGCCCTCCCGCAAGATCGGAATGTGTGGAATGGGCTATTTATTGGTTGCACAACCAATCGGGGAATGCGCGCAATGCCATTGGGGTAGGGTTAATGGACCGCGGCTTTTTGTCACAGGAAGAGGCGCATCATGATGCCGTCGTAGTAGAGGTCGTCGCTGATCTTGGTGTCCTTGTGGAGCACGGCCACCTGCTCGAACCCGACCTTGCGGTAGAGGCTGATCGCTGGCCTGTTGTCCTCGCGCACCATCAGGTACACGATCTCGATGCCCTGATGCCCAACGCTGCTCATCTCACCCGTGAGCTTGAGCGCGCGGTTCTCAGCGCGGACCCGCTCCAGCGTGAGCTGCAGCAGTTGGGTGCCCAGGCCTTGGCCTTGCGCGCTGGGAGCCAGACCCATCGTGAGATCTGATATTTCCACCGGTGAGTGGCCACGACACACGACAGGACACGGCACGAACACACGCACCTGCGGTGTGTCCCTGACGCGGCACCTTGGAGGGAGAGAGCCGCACGAAGCCGACCAACTTCGGTTCCTGACCATCCGCTTCGTCGAGCGCGGCCACGAGGTACATAGGCGTGGCGCAGCGGCCCGCGAGGGCTTCGGTCGCGGAGGCGCAGCTGCGGCCGGACTCCACCTGCCGTCGCCAGGCCTTGTAGGCTTCAATCTCTTCGCCCAGCACCGCTTGCGAGGGGTAGCGCTCATCGAACGCCTGGCAGAAGTAGTCGCACCCGCGATAGATGTCGCCGATCAGCTGGTACACGGCCGCGAGGCTCACCATCGTATCATTCTCCTCATTCAGATTAATCTGCCGTTCTACTTCGCGATTTTCGGAATGTGTCGAAGATGAGACGCTGAGATCAATGAGGCGGAGGTGAGGCTGCTTCTTCATCTTTCAGAGAAGGGTTTAGTGTAGCGCAAGGGGGTGCACGGACAAGTGGCAATTCACATCGAACCGGGTCTGGGCAAGCCTTCTTTTTCAGTCCGGCCTTGCGAAGCTTCGCAAGGCTCTCGCCGCCACAATGGTCGGTTATTGCCCACTACCTGCTCCCTTGAGCCATCAACGAGAGTGCAGCTACGCACATGTGCACGTCATGATGAAGGGTATATATGATATCTTTTGTACAGGGTAACTTCAAAGTGTTGGAGAGTAAATGGTGGTGGAGTGTGATGACCTTTAGACGTTGGTCGAGCCGCGCGTCTGGGTCTGCGTCTTCTTCTTCGCGGCAGAGCTGCGGCTGCTCCTGCTGTTGTTCCCTCGCCTGCGTTGCTGGGTCTTCGTCGAAGGCTTACTCCTGCTCTGCTTCTCCTGGTTGGGTCCCGCGTGTCGCTGGCGCCTCGGCGACGCCGCGGCCGTTCGACTCAGCTCTGCCACACGCTCGTTCGACCGTCGCAGCGC
>CACVKS010000852.1:0-24787 GCA_902749335.1 Acanthamoeba triangularis
GAAAGGAGAACTCCTGGAACCGTTACTTCTGCGTGGCGAGCGGAGACTACCTGGAGTGGTATATTCTTGGACCCGTGGTACGTCCGATAACTGTGCGCGTGTCGTGCGTGTCGTGTGCGTTTCGTGCGTTGCACTAAACGTTGGGACAATACAATACAGAAATCGATTCCGTTGGACTCGATCGTGGCGGTGGACAAGGGGCGGAAGGTGGAGACCCTCCGCATGGGCCGATCGGAATCGAAGATCAAGCGCAACGTCATCCGCGCCTACGACACCTGGCTCAACATCACCTGGAAGAACGAATACGACTTCGAGAACACGACTCGGTTCTACTTTCAGAGCGACGAGGAGGCCTCGGCCTGGCACGAGCCGCTGTCGCGCCTGGTCGCCGCGGATAACAGCAACGCGGCGCCGGCGCCGGCTGCAGCTTCAGCTACAGCTGGGCTCTCGCCGGCGCCGGCCTTTGATCATTCGACGACGTCATCATCGCCACCGTCGCCGTCGGGCGGAGCTCATCTGATTCAGTCATCGCCGGCGCGCGTCCGCATCAACGCCTCGCCGACCAAGAACGAAGCGGCGGAGGAAGCCTCGTCGGCGGATTCGGTGACCGTAGCCGCCACTGCGGTCTCGATCACCGTCACGTCGTCGTCTCCAGCCTCGTCATCGGTGATGGCCGCCGTGACCACGACGCCGACGCGGGACACCACAGCCTCGGCCTCCGCTACCAGTACACAACTGTCAGGCTCTGCCACGTCATCATCACCCACCGAGCTTTCCCCGCCGTCGGCGTCGACCTCAACATCCACATCGACGTCGACGTCGACGTCGTCAACAACGACAAACACGAGCCCGTTCACGCGGAAGCCGCGGCGGTCCAACTCGCTGGGTCCGGCCGAGGAGGGCCGCAAGTGGACCGAGCTGGTGCCGCGCATGCTTCGTCGCGAGAGTACCACCACCTCGATCGACGAGAGCCAGGTGGTCGTCTCGAGAGCGGCCATCGCCACCGGGGACAAGACCGGTCTTTCGATGACCGACGGCGCCGACGGCGCTGCAGGCACACTCGAGCGAGAACGAAGCAAAGACGATGTAGCGAGCAGCGGCGACGATTTCGGGGTTCGTTCCCCCATTGGTACCTTCGTGGTCATTTCGTGTGTGTAACCCTAACATTTCTATCATTCACATGTTGATCACAATCCAGAATTCTTTGTCGCGAGCGTTTCTCGACATCCGACTGTACGTTGTCTCCTTCTGTGATTGGGCGTCCAGCTCTCTAGCTGACCTTGCTTCGTCATATCATCTAACATCATCGTCGTCGTCACCCTCCTCTTTATTGGTGCTGCATGGGGACACAGGCCCTCGCCCAATTTCAATTTCTCGTCGACGTGGTTGCAGACGGTGATGGAGAACCGCAAGTCCAACAAGTACGGCGCCTCGGCTTTGGGGTCGGTTTCCCAGACATCAGGGATACACCTCACTCTTCTTCCTGTCCGTACTGTGTGCATCAACAGGTACAGAAAGTTTTCGGTGGAGGACATGGACCCCTACTCGGCGTACGACAAGAACGACGGCAAGATGCGCTTCTTTGCCCGTACGTTACGGACCATCACAAGACCGCATGCACCCACGCACACATTAATTCCCCCCCCCCCAACCATTTCCTGTCTGGCCCAAGCAGCGACCTCGGTGAAAGACCCAGCCGTGAACCGATCTCTTCAGTTGCGCAACGTGATCCGCGAGTTTGTGGAGAAGGCCAACAACGAGACCGGGAAAACACCCTGTACGCCTACCCCCACTCCACGCCCCAAACTCTTGGTCCTGGAATGTATGGAATTCTTAGACGAAACATACCTGTCAGTCGGCGACTACATTCCGCACTCGCCGCGGGACGACAAGCCGCCGTCGCCTCGGCGGGCTGATGACGCTGGCACCGGCGTCAGTGTCGACACCAAAGGGAGCGACGACGCCGAGCTGGAACAGGCCGCGGCTGCGGCGGCAGTGGCCAGCGAGGGTCCAGAGGCCGCGTCGCCCAAAGAGGACGATGAGGACAAGTCGAAGCGGCCCTTCTTCATCCTCTGCCTCGACGGCGGCGGGCTCAAGAGCATCTTGGAGGCCACGATCCTCGAACGGTACTCATTCATACATTGTCATTCACACCCTGCCTTGTTCGCGAGGCGTTGCTCGCGACTCACAATCGCACGCGGCACCCGCACAGATTGGTGGCCGTCTTTCCAGATCTGTTGCAGCGAGTCAACTTATTTGCTGGGGTCTCTGGCGGCTCCATGCTTTGCTCATGTCTCGCGTCAGGTCCGCCCACCCTTCTCTTTATTAATATAATTATAAATATATTCATTTAATTAAGAAATTGAAATGTAAATGTGAGAGTGAAATTATTATAATTTTTTTATTATTATTATTATAAAATTCGTATTTACCTTTTGTTTTTGACTCACCTCGGGTGGTGGGCGGCCCTGCCTAGGTCGTTCGGCGATGTTCATTCGTGCGCTGATGGAGGGCATCATGCCCTACCTGGTCGAGGGCGAGCGGGCCATGAACACCGTCGCAGGGTTCGGCATGAAGAAGGCCAAATACACCCACACGGCCATGAGCATCTGCGGCGAAGAGGTACACCTCCCGAAGTGCGTGTGCGTGTGCGGTGGTGCATTGCGGTCGGACTAACGTGACTCATGACGGAGCAGATATTGAACGGAATCAAGATGGGAGAGCTGCCCAAGCAGTTGCTCATCATGTCATTCTTGCTGGACAACGTCGATATCATGCGTGAGGGAGACGACCGGACGTGGATGGCTCGGTACCTGCCGCACGACAAGCCAGCCACCAGGCGACACGACACACACGACACACACAACACACACGGCACACACGACACACACGGCACACGGCACACGGCACACGCCACCCGTGACTAATCTTGGCTCTTCAATTCAGCGCATACCACAACATTCCAATGCACCCTGACAACTCAGGTGCGAATATTTTATTTTCTGTAGATTTAATTGCCATTTAATACTTAAATTCGATTCTTTTTTTTTCTTGCACAGACGACGAAGAAGAGGCGCAGCGAGTGCTTGACACGCCGGTGTGGGAGTACGTGCAGGGGTCTTCCTCCGCGCCGTCGTTCTTCCCCTCCTACAACAAGGTACGGCGTCTCTGTTGCTACCCGTGAACTGGTCCCCTGTGTGCCATCGCTAACACACACCACACCACACACACACCACGCACACGACACACCACACACGCCACCCACGCCACACACACACCACACACAACGCAAAATGGCAGCACGTGGACGGTGGAGTGGTGGCCAACAATCCCTCATTGACGGCGGCGATCACGGTGACCGGTTTGAAGGCCAAGAATCGGCAACCGATGGAGAACATCCGCATCCTCTCGCTCGGCACTGGCACCGTTCGGAAATATATCAATGTACGTTGCCCGCCCGGCGGCACACGACCACATGACACGACACATGGCCGCACGCTAACAACTGTGATTCGGGGGGCGCAGGGCGACCAACACGATTGGGGTTTGCTCAAGTGGGGACCCAAGCTGACCGAAGTGCTGTTCGGCGCAGCCAACAACAACGTCGACTTCCTCACCAACATCATGCTGGGCCAGAACTATCACCGGCTCGACCCCCACATGGAAGAAAAATTGCCCATGGTACCCACGCACCACACACAAAACGCACACAACGCACACAACTTACATGACTGTAACCACAACAGGACGACCCGGCGATAGCGATCAAGCTGGTCGAGGTCGGGCGGAGCATTGTGCTGGACGACACGATCGAGTGGATCCGCGTCCACGTCTACGGCGGCGCCAGGTCGGTCGACGACGACCGGTCCCGCGAGCGGGCCACGTCCTCGCCGGGCCTCCGGCGACCGGGTCCGCTGATCCGCAAGGAGAAGAAGCGGCACCACATGTGGAAGTCGAAGGCCAACAAGCTGCACCAACAGAGCGATGACGAGAACGACGACGACGCGGACGACGTGGTGCATGAGGCCTGCGATGAAGTGGACAGCGACGACGACGCCGATGACGACGGTGGCGGTGGTGGCGGCGGTGGCGATGACAAAGAGCGCGAGCGCAAGCGGCTGAAGAAGATGCGGCGGCTGTGGGCCAAGCGCCGGGCCAAGAGCGATGTGAGCCAGAAGCTGCCGGCGCGGCACCGGGGCAAGACCTCGCTGGACGCCGCGCACACGGTGGGGGGCGACGCGACGGTGCTCATGGAGCGTGCCGAGAGCAGCGTCGAGATCCACCACCACCAACAGGCCAACAGCAGCACCACCGACGACGAAGACGAGCGCAAGACTCAGAGCTTCAGCGACGCCGGCACCATCATCAAAAACGAAAAGGTAATAACATAATTATTTTTGCAATTATGTTATTATAATTTTATAATTATTATCAGAATTGTCATGTTATTAGCTTATTGTTATTTATTGTCGTTCAATTAAAATGATTTTTCTTTTTGTGTGATTGCAGGAATCGTTGACGCTGTTCAGCGACGCGCGAAGGCGAGCGAAGAAGATCAAGATGAAGCCGTTCTCGGGCAAGCTCAAGCGACGGAAGGACAAGGAGCGCGACAAGATCGAGAAGAACCCGCCCGACGCCGCCGCGGGCGCTTCGACGATGGCGACGAAGAAGAGCGCATCGTTCACGTCGTCGTCCAAGGTCGTGTGGCTCCGCCGGCGCGGGTCGTACAGCGAAGAGGATGACGACGAGGGCGGCAACGAGGACGAGGACGAATGCGGAGGGGAGGAATCAGGCCATCACCACCGCAATCACCCGAAGCACAAGAAGCATCATCATCAACAACAGCAACAGCAACCGGAAGAGGAAGAGGAGGACGAGGGCGGAGGCGTGGAGAAGGCCACCAGCATACTCAAGTCCATCTTCGGTCTCAACTGAGCCGTTAGCGGTTCGTTGCATGAATGTGAAGGAATTTAATGTACATTCACAACAATACAATTTTCAGATTTTTCTATCAACACCATCACCATCAACTCTCACCGGTGATTAAAATAATCTTTAAGCGGTCACTAGTGTACGCAGGCGGATTCGAACCCCTGAACTCCATTTCGTTGTAGGGGGTGGCACTGCCTTGTGATTGTTGCGGCGATAAAGTGCGCGACATTGTGGTGTTGCAAGATTCCCGGGTTTCTCCGCGTGTTTCACCTTCAGATGTCTGTCCTACTTGAGAATTGGCCCGTCACCTCCAACAACTTTGAATCAGCCACCGTCCAGCTCAACATGCTCTCAAGGCAGTGTTGCCTGCCCGCAGAAACGAAGCATGAAAGTCGAGTGGCACCTGAGCGCCTCAGTGAGATTCCGCACCACATGCCCTCACACTCATTCACTGCTAGACCTCAACCATTGCTATAAATCTCGCCCCAAACCGACCATTAAGTCATCAATCCAATCAGCCAAGCCTCAACACCAGCACCAACACCTCTTGTCTTCAACCAACCGCACATCCAGGCCGTAGCAACACCACCACCAAATGAAGTCAATCGCTCTCCTCCTGGTCCTGCTGGCTGCCCTCTGCTGCAGCTACGCCGCCGCAGACTGCAACGTGAGAGTCAAGCAGACCCTGGGCAGCGCCTGGAAGCAGGATGGAGTGGACATGTCCCAGTGGAACGTACAGCTCACCGCTGGCTCCGCCGCTGTCAAGTCGGTCCAACTGTCCATCACGGGCGCCGGCGCCATCACCCAGCTCTGGGAGCTGACCCGCATCAGCTCCGGCCTCTACGTCCTGCCCGACTATCGACTGCAGAACGGCGGCCTGCCCGCCGGCCAGGTCCACCAGTTCGGCTATATCTGGCAGTCGGCCTCTGCCGCCACCATCGCTGTCGCCTCCATCGACTGTGGCTCCGTCTCGGTGTCGCCATCACCCTCGCCAGCCCCCGCCAGCCCAAGCTCGTCGCCCTCGCCATCGGCGGCGCCCGCATCGCCTTCTCCTTCGTCCTCGCCGTCGGCTGCTCCGTCGGTCGTGGCCACGCCGCAGCCAAGCCAGCCTCCTAGCGGCGATAACGGCTGCAGCGCCATCGTCGAGCTCACGGCGCGCTCGGCTGCCAACGGCGGCGTGTGGACCGATGGGGGCCGCACGTACCAGATCTTCCAGGTGCTGATCACCAACCGTGGTCAGCGTCCGGTCAACGGCGGCGTGATCGCTTTTGACCTTGTCAACGGTGCCGAGATCTCCCAGTACTGGGAGCTCAACAGGCAGGGCGCGACCAGTTCCGCTTTCAACATCGCGTTCAACTACGGCCAGCTTCAACCTGGCGCGAGCCAAGGGGCTGGCGTGGTGGTGAGTGTGGTCGGGTCGAACCAGCCGGCCAAGCCCAGCTTTACCCTTCGCTCCGTGGCCTGTGCCTAAGCCAGTGAGCCGTTGAAATTTGCTTTCATTTATGTAAATATCAAGAGCACCCACCATCGTAATGCATTAGACGCCAGAGGCTTTTTCCACCTTACTTTTTTCTCGGGCATTGCTTGTTTCGAAGAAGACGGAGAGCTGAAACACTGGCGTGATCACCAAGTTGGCCCAATCACGTTGCTGTTCCCTGCGTGGAACTGAGAGGAACGGAGTTTTGAGTGCGTTTGTGCCAAAGAAGACGGTGAACACAAACAACAGCCGTGCCCTGCTGCTATCATGCTGATCTTCTTCCTCCTCTTCTTGTGTTGGGCGCCGTTAAGCTCCGAGAGTGCGTTGTTGCCCATCAGCGTAAGGGTCTCGAGCCGGTCTTGGATAAAACTAACCCATATCGATGTCTTCACATCTGTAGGCGCGTTGTTATGCGTGGATCAAGATCGCCCAACTGAGTGCTTCCTCAACATCCGCGGAGCCATCGCTAATGCCACCGCCTACGACGTGATCGAACTCCTCCCGAACCGTACCCAAGGCGAAAATATGCCCAGCTTTGTGGATGTGCCCCTCACCTTTACGTACGTCCACCTTTTCCAATAATTAGTAATTACAACTTAATAATGGACACATAATAATACATACCTAAGACAATTTTTTGTAATTACTATCAATTAATTTTCTTTCCTTTTCGTTTTCTGCTTTCTCCTTACGCCCTAGTGTGCCGAGTGGGACCGCCGGGGTATCGTACGCTCAGACTGGCACGTGGTTGGTGATCAACAGCAACCTCACCACGACTGGCAACATCAACTTTCTCAATGCCTGTACGTTCAACGATAATGGGTACAATTACAATGTTGTGTGGCGGTGCTGACCGCTTACTCTTGGTGCTCAGTCATTACAATCAGTGCCACCGGACGCTGGATTCAAGAGGGAGATGTAAGGATCACAGTCAACCGCAACTTGGACGACAGTGATCAACCTACCGGCTTCACCATCCAAGCCGGCGGAACCTGGCAACAAAACGGCAATGCCGAGCTCAGCGTTACCGACGGAACTACAAACGCTCAACACCGTACGTGCACCGCACAGTGAAGCTCTTTGGGTAGTCGATCCTAAGTTAAAAGGTAACAAACCCTGGATACTACCCTGTGCGCCCAACCTTGTAGGGGCGTACACGGGATTGACAGGAGCGGGCCGATGGATTCAAGAGGGCACTTTTAATCTGCTTGTCAGCCGCACACAGGCCGGCTATGAGAGTACGCTCAGACTCGCACCGCGAGAGATATATCATATCATCTGATAACACTGTTGTGTTTGGCTGCACAGACAGGGGACTTGTTCTTCAGCCGTCGTTCAACTGGATACAACACGGAAGAACAACAATTCGGGTCTCGGGCGGAGATGGTGCGTACTTTCCACGGTTTTAATAAGTGGGGTCTCATACCTGCGTAGGTCTTTTGCTGGGTGGGTCCTGGACGCAGAATGGCATAGTGACCGTCTTGGGCACTGGGCCTGTGTCAACTGGTTCGACAAACTGTGCTTCTCACGTTTTCTCCTTGCTTGCCCTGACCATTCCCGAGCAACCAGGAATCACCCTGGACCAAAGTGGAGATTGGACACAAAACGGAGAGTTGTACGCCACAGTTACTGGCTCAAGCCGCGGTATAATACCACTTCGAATGATTTTCCCCGTTGTTCCTTCTCACTCTTGATCATCCCAGGAGTCACTCTCTTGGGCGGAGCATGGCGGCAAAACAGGGTTACTAACCTGACCGTGGGGCAGGAAGCAACCACTTCTGCAGGTTGGTCCCTATATCTTGAGTCAGTTTCCAAAGTGTTCAGACTACTCCACACCACATTACGCACAATCCGCAGACACCGGAGTGCACATTAGTGGATCCGCGCAGTGGCTGCAACAAGGTCAGCTGAATCTGATGGTGTTGGGCTCTGGCAATATGGGTACGTGTGTGTTGTACTGCAACTCTTTGTGTGTGTGTGATGTTGTGAGTGTTTTTACAATGTGGTCTGCTGACATTCAAGACCAGGAGTTTACACGACCGCGAATCAGAGTGATTGGGATCAACTGAACGCTACGCAGCTCACCATACGATCTGGCAATGCGTCATATGGTACCAGTGCCATGAATTCCTGCAGAAAAACTAAGATGGGTAGTCTGGCTACTACTCACACCTGTCCTCCTCAAATGGCAGGAGTATATTTGAGCGGTTCCGGCAATCGCTGGAGTCAGGAGGGCAACACTGACATCATCATATTGAGCGACAACTCTGCCGGTGAAGCACACTCTAGTGAAGCACGTCACGTCTTGGCTGAAGAACTGACTTGATTTCACTTTCCTGATCAACAGGCATCTTCTTTGGTGGTGACAACCTGTGGGTACAGAACAGAACGCTGTCTCTGCGCATCGAAAGCCGGAATTCGTGTGGTATGCACTATAACTGATCATTCATCGCCGCTAGTGGGCTCATGTTGCGAATACCAATGCTTGTTTTGATCTTGCAGGGGTGAACCTCAACAACTTTGGACCGCAGCAATGGGTGCAAGGCGGCATCCTCTCCCAGTCAATCACTTCGGGGCAGCAGTCCTACAGTAAGTGCCCCAACCACCAGCCTCCCCATAGCCCAGCTCACACATATCTCACCTCCAGGTGTCTGCCCTCCTCCATTGAGTTTACCAACGACTCCTGTCCAGGGGTTGTTCAATCAGACCACGCCCAGCGTCATCGTCAGCCCCGACGGTACGCCAGCGCCTCACCAACTTCAATGGTAAACTGGCTTAACTTGTGGTGTATTACAGGCGCCAAGCCGTCGGCGACGGAGCAGCAGGCACGATTTGACTTCATGAGCTTCACCGAGCTCACCCCCAACGACTCGGTAGTGCAACAGGTGTCCCTCCAAGAGGGTACGCATCAGGACCTCTGCCCACCGGCACCTGTACTCACAAGTACTGTGGCAACAGGAGGGTGGCAGCAAGCCACCGGTGCAGGCTCAGTGCTGAGCGGCGATGCCACGAGTACCTTCGTGAGCACGGTGGCCTCAGATGGTGGCGACAACGCCATCGTCCACTACACGTTTTCCACGTTCGCCGCCCCCAAGAACGCCACACTGGGTCCGTAGGCGGCGCGTTTCACTTCGTTTCTCTCTGTTTGTGTTTGCCTTCTAACCATGACACGACCCACAGGGAACAACTACAGCTTTTTGATGACGCCCCAGTTTTTGAAGTTTTCCTTGCGCATCACCTCCTGGAACTGGACCTCCCCGTACCTTGCGTCCCGCTCCCCATGATGGCTGCAGTGGCATTAACTCCTATGGGGCGTAGGTCCAATCGGTTGAAGTTCGCCATGCGCGTGGGCGTGGCCTTCGACTCGGCCGAGAGGCGTGACAACACTCCGCAGCAGCGCATTACCACGCTATCCCTCATCAGCGCCGATCAGCGCCAACCGAGCGCCGTCGTGCGGCTGCTGGACTTTGGCCTCGACGCCGCCAACCAGACTGTCGACTGCGCCATCGGCGTCAACGCCAACGAATCGCTCGTGACCATGACCTTCGACCACTTCGGCTCCTTCCTCGACTATGATCCTGGTACATCTCTTTCTCACCATCAACCCAGCAGCAGAGCTCAATTGAAGGATAAGTTCACGAAAAAATATCGCTTTTTACCCACAGACTTGTCGCTGTTGGTCGGGAGGCGCGAAGGCCAAGATGGCGGTAGCAGCAGCGACAACCTGGGGCTGATCGTGGCGGTGGCGGTGGCTGTGCCGGTGGCGGTGGTGTTGGTGGGCCTTGTCATCGTGGCGGCCCTCGTGGCGGTCTACGTGCGCGCAAGGAAGCGGAATAGCCACGGCGTGGTCAACTTTGATCAGGAAGACGGTGTCGAAGAGGAGAGATTGTAGTGTTGCGGCAAAATACAGCGAAGAGATCTCCCAGTACCAGGGAGCTCACCGGAGTTCAGTCCTCGCGACTGCGCAGAATCTCGCCCATCACGTCGTGCATGATCCAGGCAAAGCTGAGGAGTTGCGAATTGGCTTTCCTGTTCTTCCGGCCCTGGCCTTGCGGCGGCGGGCGGTCGTCGGGCTGGTGGTAGGTGACGAAGTACCAGGCGGCCGCCTTCTGCATCCTACGCCGTCGGCATTCCCCGTTGTCGGGTTGGGCTCGGAACTCAGCCTCGAACAGCTCGCGGTAGTAGGACTGGGTCTGCCTGACCAGCTTACGGAGGAGCTCCGGGAGGTCGAACTGACGGTTGCACAGATCGGGGCGGTTGTGGCCTTTGGTCACGTTGCCGGTAATCACCTGGTGGTAGGTGAGAGGCGAGCTACATACATCAACAGCATATCATATCTCGTTCATTGACATGCGAGCATACCTCAGCTTCAGTTTCAATACTGTACTGGCGCATTATTCCACGCACCTCTGCGTCGTATTCCTTCTTGAGCTCCTTGGCCTCGGCCGTGAAGTCCTACAAGTGTAGAAATGATGAACAGGGGAGCCCTTGGAAGTCCCAAAGTGCATTTATGTACCTCGTAGCCTTCAACCAAAAGATCCTCGTCGCACTGGACAGCGTTGCCGTTGTTAAGCTTCGGCTCCTGCAACTGCACTTTTCGGTAGAGCCTACCCAAGACCTGTCCTGGGCTTGTTGGCAGCGTGTGGCGCGTGGCGCGTGGCGTGTGGCGCGTGGCGCGTGGCGCGTGGTGTGAGAGACAAACCTTAGATGATTCGTACGATGGATTGGCTCGGGCCATAAAGTCGGGGAACTTGTTGGGCATGCAGAAAAGTTCCACTGCTTCCCCGGTTTTGGCGTAGTCCACAGCCTGGCTGTGAAGCTTGGCCAGTTCAAGGCACACCTCATCGCATACACCATAGATATCAGCGTAGGCTTTCTACACCACTCACACACACAAGGCCACACACATGTGAGGAATTCGCCCTGCGGGCCACCCGCACACGCATAATGTTATCAGAGAGTATCAGCAAGCGCGTACATGAGCGTTGGCGATCTGGCCGAGCTTGTAGTCGTTCTGCATGAACTCCAGGAAGAAGTCGATGATCATCTCTCGTGAAATCCCACCCCCCGGAGAGCTTCCCTTGTATTTCGCTTGCGGCGTGTCGTAGTCGCCGGGCTCTCGGTTCTTGCCAGCCCAGATGAGACTCTTCTTCCAACACACGAAGTAGAGATCGCCATCCAGATCGGAGCCTGATGACGGCATCACGCATCAAATACCACACAACACACTACATGTGGCGCATACGACAAATTGGTGATGAAATCACACTACACGTGGGTACGCGTACCTGACAGTTCGTTGGGGTGCGGTCTGTCGCCGGGCTTGTGGACCTTGGGAAACACGAGGCAATCTTTGATTTCACCAAGCGCCTTGCAGTTGACCGCTTGAAACTTACGAACATCGCCCGGATGCAGCGCGGGAAACTTGACCACCACGACCTCACCTTCAACCTACCCCAACCTCTTTAGGCCGCGTCGTGTGTCGTGGTGATTATGTGCGTGCGATGGTAAGGGGGTGGTATTGTACGGCGCTACCACCAGAGCACCGGAAGTAAACTTGGCCCCTCTTGAGCAGACCGGTTTCGTCCAAGACACCCAGCGCAGTCCTAGCCTGTAACCCAATGATAAACTTCAGTCGGTTTCGGTCAAACCGATATAAAGAAAAAAATAGAGAAAATATGTGCCGCACGTTGGGGACGTAGATGCGGGCTTTGTTCTTGAGGTCTCGCATCTCCTTTTGCTGGATGGTTGCCAGGCAGTAGGCCAGGAAGGGTTCCTTCCGTTCCAAAAACCCTGGCGGTCGTGATCATGAGTAGGGAAGCGGATGTGCGCCAATTTGATTGCGAGTGATTCTCGTACCATGATCCAACATGCTACGAAGCAGCTCGTGTTGGGTCAGGTAGGGGATTGCCCCTTTTTTTCTGGTAATGGCCTGCAATCGCTTCAACTGAAGCAAGGTCAAGGTCAACACTTGTGATTGGCTTGTGCGTGTGTCCATGTGTGTGTGCGTGGTGGTGCGTGTACCGTTTGCTGATGCAGTTTCTCGAACACCACCTCAGGCACACCTAGAGCGGTCATGATGCTGATTGCTTGGTGGTTGAGATGACCCGGGATGGGTTTGCTGGTGCTCAGGATCTCGAGGCGCTTGTCGTCTGATTGAAACTTCTTCATGGAGGGCCTCACGCGCACCACCGGGGCTGAGTTCCTCTGCGTGCCTTCTACACTCAACACGCCCTTGTACCCACCCAGTCGTATCTATACGAAGGAATCAATGAAGAGTCAGTAACACTATTGCGTGGTCGTAAGGGCACACACACACAGCAATACACTACTAACCTGGTAGGCTGATGGGGAGTAGCCGAGCCCAAGTTTCCTAGAGATCTCTTGGGCCATGGTCAACGAAAGCGTGCCAACTCCATCCGAGAAGATGTGTTTGCCGCTCCTGACCTCGTCGAGCCGCTGTACCTGGTTGTCCTTCAACTTGGCTCCGGTCCTGCCCGACGAGAAGCACTGGCCGATCCGAGCGGCGTACTTCGCCACCGTCCTATTTTCGGAGAAGTCGCCTGGACCAGACGAGTGTAAGCCACTCCAACCCGCTGCGTGTGGTGCAGTGTGATGGCGTAGGCGGTGGTGTATGTGTGGCGTGCGCCCAGATACGGACCCAAATCGGAGATGATGTGCTGGGCCGTAATCGTGCCCGTGGGACGGAAGAACCAGCAGCTGCGCGCCTTAAGCTGGCTCGAAGAAAACGCCAGAAACTCGTAGTGTAACCCGACGGGCGTCTGTATCCCTGATTGTAGACGCAGGACATCTCAGCACATGTGCAGGGCGCACGAGCACGCACACAAACGTCAACACACATCACAACATATCTCGTACGTACCTGCGTGCAGCAGGGACCTGACCTTGCGTTGGATGTTGATCTGAACAAACAGGGAAACGCTAAATCAGGTACACCAGGAAGCAGTCTGTCAAAAAAAAAAAAAAAAAAAAAAAAAAAAAAAAAACTCGTATGAAGTGCTTGCTGTGCTCCTTGTATTTCTTCACGACCCGGTTTGATTGCTCCAGCAGCGGCGGATAGAGGAGCACGCGTGAAGGGGTCACACATGCACTACGGGCCATGAAATAGTCCTTTGGCTGCTCCCTGACTGTGTGCCACCAAGTGACGTCGTGCTTTGATGAGATAAGGCACAACACACACGACACACTCACGACACACGATATAAAACAACACAGCATGCAAACCTGGGTGACTTCCTCTGGATAGTGCCCGTTTGAAGTCTTGCAACGGGTTGTAGATAGGCTTGCGCTGATTCCACAGTTGATAGATGGCCGCCTCGGCGTGGCTGACAGACTGGTCTGTGGAGCGCCGGCGCAGTTCGTCGAGGAATTGAGAGTCGACGTTCGCCGCGTGGAGAAGATTGGCCGAGAGCAGACAACCCAAACCGTAGCGCAGGTCTTCGTGTATGCCATCGACGTTCAACTTTGTGGGAAGGTCTAACTCTTCGGGCAGGCGCTGGACAACCGCAGGCTCGGGGTTGCGCCCATCGCCAGGCTTCCTTCCACCTCGTGTCGCCCGATTCGCTCGGTTTCCATGTTGAACGCAGGGCAGGTCGCCTAATTGTTGCAGCATTGAATCTGCAGCCGAGTGGTTCATAGTGAGGCAGCACGCAGTGCAGGCCCCCAAGCGATCTTCGGCCGAGGAGGGGAACTCGGTGGCGCGGAAGAGGTCGTGCTTTGGCGATAAGCGCTGGTAGAGCCGCGGTGAGCTCCTCATGGTGATGTAGACGTCCACCTGGCCACTGCGGCCATGCTGGGTTTTGACGCTCTTGATGGCGCTAAACGAGACAAAGAGTGTCCATAGACTGTGCTGCACCTCAATCTCGCGCTCCTCGGAGTAGACCGCAGCTCGCAAGTGTCCTCCACCTGTGCCTTCCATCAGCATCAAAAGATTAGCAAGTGAATCGGTGGCAGGTAGCAACAGGATAAAGGAGCACAGGCAGATGTACCCTGAATCCAGCAAGGGACGTATTGATGTTGTTTCAACCAGAACCCAGCGCTGTAGGAGGTGAGCTGGAGGTCACCTTCAATTTCCTCACTTTGGCTGGGGGCTGGCGTCACGACCAGCTGTTGTTGCACAATTCACACTAAGTATGCACTCTTGGCAGCCAAGTAGTGGCGTGGGGTGGCAGACCTTACTGTTCCCCATAGGAACACCAATCCTTGAGTGAGCTTGATAGAATTGTTCAGCATCAAGAGCGTGCCGGAACGTCACTGTTGCAGACCGTCTGAAGAAGAAGAAGAAGAATAACAAATCAACTGTTGACTTCCACCTGTTGTTTTAAATCAAAGGAGCGTACTTTGAAGTGCGTGTGAAGGAGATGAGGGGTCCAAAAAGCTGGCACTGGTGCTGCACAACATCATCGGTGCTTTCCTGGAAAGTGTTGTGGTTAACAAACAATGGAACAAAGCTCACTACAAAAATGGAGTGGCTACGTCGGGTATGTCCGAGACAAGAACGGTCGTGAAACGAGCTTGCTGAGGGCCTGCCCAACGAAAGGTGAGCAAGGCGAGGAGAGTGCATGGGGCTGCTGCTTGTATGACGTGCCTGTGTCGTGTTCCATCTCTTCCTTGTGGTGCAAGCAACTACGACTGCGGCCCCGCCCGTCCCACGTTTCATGTTTCTGCCGACTTTGTTACACTCGCCGGTGGTTGGCCCTTTCCACATGGTCCGTGCCCTTACAGCAAAACTGTTTGGAATGTTTCAGAAAGCTTTCATTTTAGAGCTGAACGGGGCTTTTCCTGCTTTTTGTCCCATTGGTTGCAGTTATTTCGCACCGAAAAGAAAACGGAAAAGCAGGACTACTTTTTCCCGATTGTGTTCGCCAACACGACTCTGTGCTCGCTCTCTCGCACCTCGCACAGCTCCGATATGCATCGGTCTCTCAGCTTCTGCCTGCTTGTTGTGCTTTTGGCCGTTGCGGCTTCAGCGGTTCCGCGCAAGCCCGTGTGGCCGCGCCAGTTCGATGTGCAGTTCGGGCTCAGCGTGGTGGAGTCCGCGATCAACGGACCCATTGTCAACGCCTCCTCCCACTTCTACTATGACTTCAACATCCAGGCCTCGCTCATCACCTACCCCGAACTGTGCCTTCCCGGACTCATCCCCGTACCACCCCTTCACCGGATCTAAAATTTGTTCGTATTTTATTAGGTGATATGTTTTTAAATTATTACTTTTTAAAAATAAAAACATGGGAAAAGTGATTATATTTATTAACATGTTTGGGGTGCAGGGCGACGGCTGGAAAAAGGGCTGCAACCTGCTGTTCAACCCTAAGGGCACCTACCTGTTCGCCCCGCACGCCGGCGTGGACTGCTGTCTCCTCTTGCCCGGCATTGGCACGGTACGCGTCACATTGTTCTGTGTAGCCCAAGTTTGTTGGAGGTGTTCACACCCCACGGGGCGCGCAGGTTCCGCCTGACTTCCTGAGGGGCTTCAATGCCTCGGGCTTCGTAGTGCCGACTCCCGACCTCTATGGCGTTCTCCACAACTCTGACTTCTGGGTCACCAACGAAGGTAATCGCCCCGCAGACACCCACCATCGCACACGCACACCATCGCACGACACGCACACACGGTAACACCATGCGGCTGGACTGATATATCGAGGCTACACCAGGTTTTTTCTACTGGACTGACGCGAAGACGGGCGGAGACGTGGCGCTGGTTGACGGCGGCGCGGTCGTGTGGAACTTCTACCCGCACCTGCGCGTGGCCCCGCAGCCCTCGGCCCTGTTCGCCGTGCCCTCCAACTGTGCCGTGTCCTGTCCCGGCTCGTTCCTCGCCCACGCGCGCAAGCACGCCGGCGGCCGCGTCGACCCCATGGTCAGCCTCGCCCTGCACCACCACCGCCTCCTCCACGCCTAGTAAGGTCTCTCAGGCCGAAGCGGTGTAGTCTACGAAACACGATACATGACTCATGACGCATGCTTGTGGTGATCGTCTACAAGAGGTAGAAGAAGATAAGCACACGGCTGACGTGGTCATCGCTTCATCCAGGCGCCGCTTTGCTGGACCTTGGCGTAGTACTCGGCCATGAGCCTGTCCTTGTGGCCGATGGCGCCGGCGAAATGGACGACGAACTGGTCCATTTCCTCAGCCTCGGACAACTTGTGGCGCGGCGCCCCGCGCACGTACTGCATCCTCTCCTGGGGCACGTCGACGAATCGCTCTCGCACCTGCATGCGACGACCCACCCTCAGACACAACATTTGGTCGTGCGTGCGTGTGCGTGTGCGGTGGTGCGTGCGGTGCGTACGTCGGCTTCGGTGTTGTAAAAATGGTGGAGGGCGCGCTGTTCGGCCCACACGTCGTCAATGTACTGCTCCGACGCCCAGATGCGACGGAACAGGGCCAGATTCCACTCGGAGACGCGCAGCACCACAATGCCCGAGTTCCACCCGTGGGCGTCTGCGACACGCGCGCCGCACACAACATAGAACGCACCAAGACAAGTGAAATTATGTGAGTCGCCGATGCTGATTGCTCCTCTTTGTGAAGATGAAGCGAGAATGTAAGACACAGACCTTTGGTGATGAAGATGTCTTTCATGGGGTTGTTCAGTTCCTCCCCAGCGATATCTTCAATCGTCATGTCGTATCTAGGATTCGTTTGGTTCGTGAGTAACATGCACCGTACACGCACACACATGCACGCGCACGCACGCACCTGGCCACCACTGAATCGCAGTCAAGCCAGATCAGCCAATCATAGGGGCTCTGCCAGGTCTCACCCTCAGCGCGGTCGCCGAGGGCCTCGAGGAGCAGCGCGGTCTTGGTCCAGATGGGCGGGCGCGGCTTCTGACCGGCCGGCGCCTGGTAGGCCGCCACCCACCACTCAAAGTCGTACTGCTGGAGCTTGGCGTAGAGCACCTTGTTCTTGATGCTCACGTCCTTGTGTTCCGTCGACGGGTCGCACGACGTCAATATCTGCACCACCGCATACACCGCACACAACCATTTGTGAGTAGTGCACACACCGCACACGCCCGCACCACCGCACACACACCTTGACGCGAGAGCGCTGGCAGGGTCCGTGGATCAGCCGCCCGCTCTTGCTGGTGTCGGTCGAGTGCTCGAGAAGGTTGGCCCTGCCGCGGCACGGCGGCGAGCCGGAGGAGCTCTGTTTACCGCCGAGCTGGTAGTCGTAGGGCAGAACCTTCGGGCATTCGACCGAGCGCGTCGTCCACGGAAGGCCTGAAGGGGAATAATAAATTATTATTAATAATTATTGATAATTATTAATAATTATTAATAATAAAGAAAGCTAAAAAATTAAAATGAAATAAAGAACGAAAGAGGCAAAAGAACGAAGGAAGGCGAAATGGGAGTGTACCAGAAGAGGGGAAGGTGAGGAAGAAGACGGAGGCGAACACGATCAAGATGAGAAGAATGACGATTGACGAACGATTCCTCGCCTCCATTGGATCGTGTTCACCTGTCTACGACGTTCTTCCCCAACAAGATGATTGGTGTGACCGTAGTCGCTGGTGTCTTGGGGCACCAACAGGAAACAGGCCATTAAAATGAAAAGAAACAAACAAATAAATGGCAAATAATGGCCAAATTAAAATTGTTCGAAGAATTACATTTTAAAAAAAGGGCGCAAAAAGAGGAGGGTTGATTTTTCGTCTTCGCCGCACAGGAAGGACCGCGACCAGACCGAATTGTATTGAATAGACATTCGGGGCGACAATTGAGATGAGCGGATCGAGAGCCGCTGTGCTTAAATCCGAAGATGGAACGATAACCCTGCCTCTTCCGTTGGGCACGACCGCATTGGGCCGCACAACTCTCAAATTGGATGATAAGCGAGTGAGTAGAACACAAGGTACTTGGGCCAGCAATGATTTATTTTCATTTATTCTCCTGTTGTCCTTTTTATTACCATTAAATAATTTTAAAATAATAATAATAATAAAATTATTAACAATTGAAGTTTGTGCCTCTGGTCGCCAGCTGAAATCAAGCTGGAACGGAAGAACGGCCGGCTCAGTGCCCGTCTCATCGTGGTACCGCACGCGCACCACCGCACCACCACACGCACGCGCACCACACCGCACGTCACTAGACTCTCGGCTTCGGCTGATGAACCCGCCGCCGTGCAGAATGGCGTGAATGCGTGCTACGTCAAGGGAAGCGAAGAGGAGACGTATGTGGGCAAAGGCGAAGAGCAGGAACTGGCCTCGGGCGACACCATCTGCTTCTGCGGCCAGTCTTACCCCTTTGTCCTCACATTCCTGCCCGCCGCCACCACCACATCATCCGCGACTTCTTCCACCAACAAAAGGTGCTAACTTGCAGCATGCTGGAGCCACACACGACACACACGACACACACGACACACACGACACACACGACACACACGACACACACGACACACACGACACACACGACACACACGACACGACATGACACACGACACACAGTAGCACTCACCAATCAGTTTGTGATTCGCTCATGGCTGCAGGAAATTGGAGGAGGAGACGAAGGGAGAAGAGGAGGAGGAACGGGAAGAGGAGGACACGGCCCAGGCGCAGAAGAGGAGAAAGGTGGAGCCGAAGGGAGGTAGTGGCGCCTTGCCCGCCGTCGACGGTGCGCTCAGCCTGGCGTTCCCGTCCTTCGGCACCGGCGTCTTCCAATACGACCTGGAGCGCGCCGCGCAAGGTACATCGCTCAATTCTCCGTCGTTCACAAATCCAGATGGTCTCGCTCACATCAACTCCGCCTCTGCTTCGTGTCGACAGTGGCCTGCAAGGTACCCATCCCGCTCTGATTGTAATCGTCATCAGGACCATATGAAGAGAACTAATGACAAAATTTTGGTCATTCAATTCACAGCACGTGGCTGCGTTCTTGGAGGAGCACGACGACCCGCGCATCCGGCTCTACGCTGTCGACATCACCGAGTCGGCAACGCTCGCGGCGATCCGCAAGTGCTGGAAGGGCCGGGATGCGCGCTTTCAGATCCGCGTGGCCAACATCACCAAGATGAAGACGGAGGGCATCCCGTGTCGCGTCATCGCCAACGCCGCCAACGAATGGTACCGCGGCGCTCTGTGTCTCGACAGCTGCAGTCCTTGGACGTGAAAACGAGCTTTTTGACCGCCGAGTTTCGCTGCAGGTTCTCGGCCATGGGCAGCGGAGTCAACCTGGCGATCAACAAGGCGGCCGGCCCCGCGCTCGACAAGGAGACCAAAGCCCGCTACAAGGGTGCGTTTCAAATTGCATGCCGTTGGCGTCGATCACATTCTTGTAATTCTTTTAACTCAACTCAACTGTTCACTCTCATCAGGAGGGGCACGAGCAGGCCAGGTCTATCCCGTGCCCTTGCCCACCTCATCTCCACTTCGCGCAAATGAAGGAGTGCACCACGTACCATCTCCAGGCTTGTGTGTCGTGTCGTTGATCGTGTCGTGTCGTTGGTCGTGCCGTTGGTCGTGCCGTTGGTCGTGTCGTTGGTCGTGTCGTTGGTCGTGTCGTTGGTCGTGTCGTTGGTCGTGTCGTTGGTCGTGTCGTTGGTCGTGTCGGTGTGTTGCGATGTAATGAGCGCAGGTTGTGCACGTGATGGCGCCCAACATGAATCCGCAGCGCAACAACTGCCTGCACGACGACTACACCAAGGGCGATCGCCTGCTGGGCCAGTGCTACTCCTCGCTGCTCACCACCTTCTGGGACCTCGTCTCGGGCTCGCCGCCCGCCCAGGCCGAGGACGAAATCGAAGACTTTGACGAAGCCGACTTTGCGCCGCGACCCACGTGCGTTCCTTCTGGCTGGATTAATTTTATTATTGTTAATTATTATTATTATTATTAATTCATTTGTTTATTAATATGTTCACGGTCATGTGCAGTGAGACGAAGAAGTCAGCGCCAGCGCCCAAGAGCAGCGCCAATGCGTTCAGCATGCTCATGACGGCCAAGAAGCCCGAGGCTGAGCCCAAGGGCGGAAAGGCGGCCGCCGAGAGTGCCTCAGCGCCCAAGGCCCCGGCCAGAGCGGGCGGCTGGAGCGATGCGCTGACCCCGTATGCGACTCACCCCGGTACGGCGCATCCCTCCAGTGTTCTGTGCTGCGGACAATCCCAATCGATCGACCACACATTCAACTCTTTTTTTCTCTTCTTTGAAAACCAATCGTGACCACGCAGAGAAAGTGCCGCCAAACATCATGCACCAATACGACGACAAGACCGTGTGTATCTTTGACAAGTTCCCCAAGGTAGCGTCGCAGCGCACTTGCACTACTGATCATGTGACGGCTCCCTGAGTGATGTGTTCTGTCGGTCTATTCCAGGCGTTCAAGCACCTCTTGGTTCTGCCGCGTCGGCTGATTCCGGGCTACAGCAACCTGACGGCCGACGACGTGCCCCTCCTGAAGGAGATGCAGAAGCGAGGCCAGATGACCGTTGAGCAGTACTGCGCCCATACCTCACATTCTGTGATGCCCACCACCTATCGTTGCCGTGTAGCTATTGACCCGTGGACCCACACAAGGTTGACGGCGCGCTATGGCACGCTCAAGTTCCGCCTGGGGTTCCACGCTGTGCCGTCGATGCGACAAATTCACGTACCTACTTTCTCGACGCCTGTCCCACTGTGCGTGCTTCATGTTGCTAACTAACACACGCAACACACGACACGACACACGGTCGCCTGGCACACACACAGATGCATGTGATTAGCCAGGACTTTGACTCGGAGCACCTGAAGACGAAGAAGCACTGGTACGAACGCACTACACGCCGATACACGGGTACAACATTAATTTTGCACCTCAAGCTTACCCATAAACTGCACAACGCGTAGGAACTCGTTCACGACCGAGTTCTTCATCCCAGCGGACAAGTTCATCAAGATGCTCGAAACCGATGGCAGCATCCACGTACGTCGTGCCATACTCTCCACCGTCAACAATTTCTGGTGGGCCTGACCTCGGTCGGTTTATAGTTTGACAAGGCCAGGTACGAGGCGTTGCTGGAGGCGCCGCTCAAGTGCCACGTATGCCACCAAAGCCAGAAGACCATGCCCGCCCTCAAGGGCCACCTCCTTTCCCACGCTTGAGCGAAACGTCCGCGAAAAACAAAAAATTCTGTTTCTGTTTCGAAATCTTGAAAACAAAATTTGCGCCCACGCAGAAAATCTTTATCGCAGAAGAATTGTAGAGATCAGAAGGACAAGATGCGTAGCGAATCGCCCTACGCGGACGATGTGTTAAGGGAACATATGGAGCAGGAACGGGGAGATGGGGCAGAGCAGGCGAGCGTGGCCGTGCTCGTGTTGGGGGACATCGGGCGCAGCCCGCGCATGCAATACCACACCTACTCGTTCGCCGAGAAGGGCGTGCACGTGGACTTCGTGGGCTACGAAGGTTTGCCACTACACGGGACCCATTCTACACAATTGGATGATTTAATTCATTTCATTTTCGCCATCTAGGTGAGCCAGCGCGGGACGAGGTGGAGCACCACCCCAACATCACGCAACATCGCATATGGCAGTTTCCTTGGAGGTACGCACGTGGTGCCGTGGGCGATCAAGTCATGGGTCCAAGCATGACGTTAAGTTGTACTGTGGTTGCCTCTACACGACTCCAGGTTCCCGCGACCACTCTTCGTCCTCTACGCCTTCCTCAAGCTGCTCGTACTCACGCTGCAGCTGTTCTGGGTGCTCCTCTTTGGCATCCGCAAGCCCTCTCTCATCCTCATGCAGGTACAACGATCTCGTTTCACATGTGGTCGCAAGCGCTCACTCTCGCTCTCTTCCAACCCCAGAACCCACCGGCCATCCCCTCGATGGTCATCGTCTACATCGTGTGCAAGCTTCGCGGCGCCAAGCTTGTGATCGATTGGCACAATTTTGGCTACAGGTCCGGTGTGGTGTGTGGTGTGTGTGATAGCGCAGCATGTTGATCGGTTTCTTTCGTCCTGCAGCATTCTGGCGATTAACCTGGGGCAAGGGAGCCCTCTCGTCAAGATCCACCGATGGTATGAGCACTTCTTCGGCCGAAGAGGGGACGCCCACCTGTGCGTGTCGGCGGCCATGCAGAGCGAACTCGAGCACAACTGGGGCATTAGGTACATACCGCTATCTCCCTCCGCGGAAACACCCACCATACATAGTGTCACTGTGAACGTGTATGTTGTTCGGAGTTGTACACTAAATTGGGGCCATGGCACAGCGCGCACGTGCTGTACGATCGGCCGCCTGCCTTCTTCAAGCGACTAAGCGTGGCCGAGGCTCATGAGGTACTGCGCGCCCAACCTACCTACCGCCCGACCGACCTTTTGCTGCGGTCATGTCCCTAGCAAGTTTCTTACCAGCTCGCTACTCCGCTGAATTACTAATGTGCGCTTGCCTGTTCAGCTGCTCGCCTCGCGCGACCTCAAGAAGTCGTTCAAGCCGTGCGCCGAGAAGCTGAACAGGAAGCTCTCGGCAACGGACACCCTCTTCACCCACAAGCAGGAAAAGGGCAAGGAGAAGGAGGGCCAGCCCATCACCTTCACCAAGTACTACTGGCGAGGTACACGAGTATTGGACCGCACTGTACTATATTGTACTCCACTATACTAACGCACGTGGACACAACACAGAGGACAGGCCTGCGCTGATCGTAAGCTCTACGAGCTGGACGCCAGACGAGGACTTCTCCATTCTGCTGGCGGCCATCGATGAGTATGAGCGGATCGTAGAAGAGAGGAAAGACCACTCCTTCCCCCACATCATCTTCGTCATCACGGGTGCGTTTTTCCTTCACTCTTCGCTACTTGGCTCGGGTCCGCTGACCGAGCGACCGTCATCGTGCAGGCAAAGGACCGCAGAAGGAGTACTATCTGGACCTGATCAAGCAAAAGAGCTGGAACCACACGCAGGTCATTACCATGTGGCTCACCGCCGAGAACTACCCCAAGTTCCTCGGTACGCGCGGCTAGAGGCGTCTATAGTTTAGGCCGATGACTAAGTCGACTCACACGGGAACTTTTTTGCTTTCTGCTGCCCCTCCAGGCGTGTGCGACTTGGGCATCTCGCTCCACACGTCGTCGTCGGGGATGGACCTCCCGATGAAGGTCGTCGACATGTTCGGCTGCAGCATGCCCGTCTGCGCCTACAAATTTGCCTGGTGCGCACTTCCACTATTTCAAAACACTCATTGGACGAGTCTAACGCGGGCTGCAGCGTGGACGAGCTGGTTAAGCACCAGGAGAACGGACTTCTCTTTGACTCAAGCAAGCAGCTGGGCCAGCAGATCTACGTACCTTCGCCTCTCTGTAACGCATTTACAGTGGTGGTCTCCTGACACTGACACAACACGCACGACACGACGTGCGGCACGCGCACAACAGCAACTGTTCCGTCAGTTCCCGAACAAGGACGAGCTGGCGCGCGTGACGGCCGAGGAGCCCGAGCGGTGGGATGACAGCTGGGAGGGCGCCTGGCAGGCCTTGTTCGCTCCCCTGATCCTAGGTACGACAGAAGATGAAGCCCTTGACGACGACCAAGCGGAGCACGAAGATGACGACCAACATTGAAACAGAAAAAAAGAACACGAATGGGCTGCTGCCACGTCAGCCGTTAAGAAAAAGAAATAAAAAAGCTGCAACACAGGTCCCAGAATCATTTCAGTGCATTGTACCCAACGCCCGCCATAAAAGCGAGGAGCAAAGAGGGAGAACAAGCACCAGTCCTAGACCAAACACAATACCACACCCAGCACCAGCCACCTTTAAACATTTTACTTCAGTAGTAGTCTGTCCCGGAACACCAACATGCAGCAACACGATTGTCCTCAGGGTACTAACAAGGAGAGCCAGACTCTGAAGGTAGTCTGCACGCCAGAGTTGAGGGGGGTGGGGGCGGCGGACAAGCGGTCATCGTTCCTGGTGATGGCCTCGATTGCGGCCCCCGAGTACCGGGCCGAGGAGCGGGCCGCGGTGGACATGGTCTGCGTGATCGACCGTAGCGGCTCCATGGCGGGCCAGCGCCTCGACATGGCCAAGGCCACCGTAGAGTTCGTCGTCGCGAACCTGCGAAGCGACGATCGTCTGGGCGTAGTGACCTACGACGACGTCGTMACGAACCACTTCCCCCTGCGGCCAATGACGGCGGAGGGCAAGGCGGCAGCCATCGCCGCGGTCAAGTCCATCGTCGTGGCCGGCTCGACCAACCTGTGCGGYGGCCTCGTAGAGGGGGTCGACCAGATGCGTMGACGGGASGGGGARAAGATGAAGAAGAACGAAGTAGCGTCGGTGCTGCTGTTCACGGACGGCCAGGCCAACGTGGGCTACGTGCGGGCGGAGGACATCATCAAGGCGACCGTCAACGC
>CACVKS010000853.1:0-13412 GCA_902749335.1 Acanthamoeba triangularis
ATGGAGAAGATCTGGCACCACACCTTCTACAACGAGCTCCGCGTCGCCCCCGAGGAGCACCCCGTCCTCCTCACTGAGGCCCCCCTCAACCCCAAGGCCAACCGCGAGAAGATGACCCAGATCATGTACGACCCACCCTTCCTTCCCTTATACTTCCCCTGTGGTTTCCAATATTTACCTCCTCACCCCCCAATGATAGGTTCGAGACCTTCAACACCCCCGCCATGTACGTCGCCATCCAGGCCGTGCTCTCGCTCTACGCCTCGGGCCGCACCACCGGTATCGTGCTCGACTCCGGCGATGGTGTCACCCACACTGTCCCCATCTACGAGGGTTATGCCCTGCCCCACGCCATCCTGCGTCTCGATCTTGCCGGTCGCGATCTCACTGACTACCTCATGAAGATCCTCACCGAGCGCGGCTACTCGTTCACCACCACCGCCGAGCGTGAGATCGTCCGTGACATCAAGGAGAAGCTGTGCTACGTCGCCCTCGACTTCGAGCAGGAGATGCACACCGCTGCCTCGTCGTCCGCCCTCGAGAAGTCGTACGAGCTTCCCGACGGTCAGGTCATCACCATCGGTAACGAGCGCTTCCGTGCCCCCGAGGCCCTGTTCCAGCCCTCGTTCCTCGGCATGGAGTCGGCCGGTATCCACGAGACCACCTACAACTCGATCATGAAGTGCGACGTCGACATTAGGAAGGACCTGTACGGTAACGTCGTGCTCTCCGGCGGTACCACCATGTTCCCCGGCATTGCCGACCGCATGCAGAAGGAGCTCACCGCCCTCGCGCCGTCGACCATGAAGATCAAGATCATCGCTCCCCCCGAGCGCAAGTACTCCGTCTGGATCGGTGGCTCCATCCTCGCCTCGCTCTCCACCTTCCAGCAGATGTGGATCTCCAAGGAGGAGTACGACGAGTCTGGTCCCTCGATTGTTCACCGCAAGTGCTTCTAAGGAAAGGATCCGGCGAAACATCGGGCGGGAAAGACACCCAGCATTGTTCACCGCAAGTGCTTCTAAGGAAAGGATCCGGCGAAACATCGGGCGGGAAAGACACCCAGCATTGTCCACCGCAAGTGCTTCTAAGTGCGCTTCCCTCTCGAGCCATCAGCTCCTCTTGGTCGGCTCTTCTGCGACCTCCCAAAATACAAACAACCCCCCTGTTTCAATACCAACCACCCTTCGTGCCTTCCTTTCTTCTTTTTTGTTGTCGCTGTGCACTGCGTAAAATGATGCCCCTGCGTCAGTTGTTACTGCCACTCCCTCCCCAGGGCTGGCGGTACCTGGGCATCGAGGCGCTCCTCTTGCGTGCAAGCTGTTGTCGTTGTGTCAGGGGCAAAAGGCTTTTTTGTCGACTTGGGGCTTGTGGGCACGTCACGTGGCGGTCCACAACAAAGTCAACAAGCAGAAACGACGCATTCTGATCGGTTCTGGCTGTCTTCGTCTCTATGCTCACAAGATGAACCCCATTGTCAAATTTGGGGCCTGGCTCACCTACATCTTTCTCCATCTCGTTATTCCTCTCTACTCTTGCCTTCGATGGCGTCTCCTTCCACTCACAATCCAGCATCTCCAATACTTCCTCTTCTACGGCCTCGATGGAATCACCTTGCGTGGGGTGAAGCAAACATCGCGGGAACTGGGCAAGGTGCCCGAGCACATCGCCTTCGTATTCGATGAGCGAAATCCAACGATCATCTCATCCACCGGACTGAAGCGAATCTCATCTCTCATCTGCTGGGCGATCGCGGCTGGCATTCCTCACATCTCCATCTTTGACAGCAAAGGTACCACTTCCTTCCTTCCTGAAGGAAAATTCGTAACCCCATTGGGAAAAATCGCAACGATTATGCTAAGTACAACCTCTCGCCCTAATCAGGCATGCTCAAAGGGAGGGCCAGGGAGTTGCTTGCCGAAGTGGAAGAGTCAGCCTTTCTCGAGGGCGGGGTAATGCGAGTCAAGGGAGAGCTGGGCAAGCAGCCCGAGGAAGTGGAGGGCAAGGGCAAACAATGCCGCGGCGATGGCATCGCCAGCGCCAGGGCCGGTGTCGACCAGTTCCTTCTGCGAGTAGAGCATTGCCAGTACCATCGGTTCCACCTGAAGAAGGGCACAGAGGGCCACATCTTCAGTGTAAAGCTGCTCTCTGCTGACGACGGCCGTAAGGACATTGTCACTGCCATTCAGGAGATGTGCCGTAAGGGCGTCAAGCCTTCCGACTTCACCGTGGACTCGTTCCAGAAGGCGATCGTTGGTACCACCGTTTACCCGCACAGTCTCTTATCGCATTCGCTGCTCTTCCGCCCTCCCTTCCTTCCCGCGTTTGCAATCGCCCGACCCTCCTTTTGATCCGTCGATCGTCGCATCCAGGTTTTGGCGGCCTTCCGGACCCCAACCTGATGCTCAAGTTCGACGGCACTGCGGTGATGCCGCTCTTCCCGCCCTGGCAGATATCCCTTACCGAGATCCTGTATGTTCTCTCTCTCTCTCTCTCTCTCTTCTACTTCAACCTCGCCTCTTTCGCACGCGCCCGGATTGTGCTGATCGATCCTTTGGAAAATGCCAGTGAGGTGGGCACGCTGCAGGATGCGACGTGGCCCAATTTTTTGAACTGTTTGCGTTGGTACTCTCGTTCCGTCCAGCGTTACGGTAAGTAGACCGGCTCTCTGAACGACCGGCCAACACGAAACGAACCGACCGAAACGAAGCGCAACAACACACAAGAGAGCGGCCCTTTGCCTTCACGTTGCGCCCCTTTCTCCTCCCTTGCTATCTCCTACAGAGTCCAACTGCACCGCGGCCGTTGTCATTCAAGGGTCAGGCAATAAAGCAGGTAGAGCCACCATAGTGGCTTTACACGTTACGATGAGACGAAGACGCCAGCCTAAGCAATCTGCGACCGCTCCGCGCCTCGGGGTTCGAGTTCGTGCGACATCCGGTACAGCTCTTCCTCTGCCACGTGGGGCAGGTTCAGAAGCAGCCGCTGGACTTGGTGGACTGGACACGATGACAAGAAGAGTAGTGTGAGCTTGAATCATCATCGCACGGTTATGTGGGAGCCTCTCACGCACCTGGCTGGAAGTTGTAGGTGAGTTGTTGGTATTGCTGCAGCTTGTTGGCAATGACGTCGTAGACCTTCCTCCTCTTGGAGAAGTTGATCAAGGTAGCTTTGGCCTTGGGCGTGTTGTTGTTAGGTATACCCTTGCCCACGATCTCGGGAATGGTCGCGTTGGGTCCGAGGTGGGCGGCGGAGGGCTCGGGGCGTTTGGGCGGTGGCAAGTTGTCCGGGTGCTCCTCCAGTCTCACGAGGTCCGTCAGATAGATGCCCCTACACCACCCATGAAGGTCAATATCACCGTACCACAGCGTCAGTAGTTGGTGGGACGTACAGGTAGGGGAAGCAGGGAGGATTGCAGCCGGCAAGGGCATCTCGGATGGCCTGATAGCCGTTGGTGGTGTTGGTGAGGGCCTTAGTCTCGGCAAGGATCTGGAAGAAGGTGACATTGCGAAGGAGAAGTCTTAGAAAAGATCTTTCGTCAGGGGGAAGAGGGCGAACCTGTTGGTGGCGTTCGGGTAGGGCTTCCTTAGTGAACTTGAGGCGATCGAATGCGACCTGGTTGAAGGCGGCGCCAACGGACATGATTCCACTGAAATTGTTGATCTCGCGCAGGTGCTGAATAACGTTGAGCCATCTGACCGCCATCTTCACTCTTAACTTGATAGTCTTCTTCTTGAGGATGCAGAGTGTCACCCAGTAAGCCACCTGTTCTCCAGCGTTTGAGACATAAGCTGTTTACAAGGCGATGTGAGCAATTGCGTCAAACCTTGTTGAATCGCTCCGTGAGCAGCGTAACGTTGGGAGCACGATGCCGCAGATGGGGCTTGGACCAGGCCTGGTTCAACAGTTCCGAAGGCTGTGACCGGGGAAAGGTGAGAACATTGGACGCTGTGCCGTCGTGAGGAAGTCGTACCTTAATCCTCCGGAAGATCTCGAAGTCGACGAGCGTCAGTTGCCGGGCCAGCTCCAGCTCGTCGATGTCGTGGATAACGAAGCGGGTCGAGAAAATGATCTTCATTACCTCATCGCTGATCTGCGGCTCAGGCGGCGGTTTTCGGTTGGCGGTAGTTGTGGTCGGTTGCTGTCCCTGTAGTTATGCTTGTGTCAGAACGTTGTGCTCGGCCGCGTAACCCTTTCGTTCTAGATACCTTTCTCATGCTCTTCTCTAGAGCTTCTCGACTCTTGGCCGCGAGCGAGCCGTCTGCTGTCTGTTGAACGAAAGTGCATCAGAAGGGGAGCTACATTGGGCCTACACGGAGCGAGACTTCGTATCCACCTTTTGATCGAGCCACTCGTTGAGCTGCTCCAGCATGTACACGTCAAAGTCGGCAGGGTAGTCGTCGAGCCACTTCTTCAGTGCACTCACAACTCGCAGTTGTATGCACAGCCTACACCATCACGAATGTAAGCTCCGCCGTGGTTTCGTTGGGTTGGGCAAGTGGCGAGTATACCTCATGTTGTCGTCACCCTTGTATCTGTTAGGCGGTACCTCATAGCGCTGGAAGAGCTTCTCCAACAGTTTGCGTGGCGTGGTGAAGGATTGGTAGGTCATCAAGAACGTCTTCGTTGCGGTTGGATCTGTTGGGGAACATCGTGAGCGCACATTCCAGTCTGCGGACGAGAATTGAGACGAACTAACCTGGCATCTTCTCAGCCGTCAGCTTTTCCACAAGCTTGTTCAGCGTGCCACCGGTAATGTTGTCGCCATCGCGGATAACGTTCCCTTCCTCTGGCTCTTCCCAAATGTCCACGTCTTGCTTGTCTGTTGTCATTTTCACCAGAGTCAGGTTCGAACCAGTAGGTAGAAGCGGGGCGACTTACCGTCTTCGGTGTCCTCTGTGAGGCCCAGTGCCGACAAATGCCCCTCCAACAGGTCCATGGTGTCCTTCGCAGGCTCTGGTGCTGAGGAGGAGATGTTGTGAGCCAAGTGCCTGGCCATTCAATGTAACTCGTTTCATGGCCGTTTCTACGCACCGAGCATCAAGTCGTATACTCTTTCTGTCTGCTGTATGGCCTTTCTCAGGTGGTGCTTTAGCATGCACTCCTTGGCGTCGGGATCCTCGTCTGCGAGAGCGGAGTGAATGAGAATGGCACAGACGTAAAGCTCGAAGGGGGAGGTACAGGCAGTTCCGAACTCCCGTTCGAGGGTGCGGAGCGTCTCGGTATATCCATAGTAGTGCAGAGCCTGCATGACCAACTTCATGTAGCGCGCTCTTCGTTCGGCCTCTGTGTCGTCGAGGGGTGGCTGGTGAAGCTCCACGAAGGTCGTGGCCCTCTGTAACGGGTAGACCCTCTCCCTGAGCTCTTTGATTTCTGGATTTCGCTGCAGCACCGTCTTCTTCCATTGCGAGCGGTCCACACCATCCAGCACCAGCTGTGGCGCCTCGAAAACGGACTCCCGCTCGGTGGGGGTTGTGGGCGACGACCGCCAAGAACCCATTGTCAAGATAGGCTCTTTCGCCTCCTCTTCTCGAGGCGGGTCTTCTGCAAAAGTCACTGGCTGGGACGCAGTCTCCGGAGGAGGCTTAGACCTACTGTCTCTGTCTCCCGGCACTGCGAACAGTGCAGGTCAGAGTTAGTGAACGGCTGTCAAAGATGTAGGACGCTCTAGGAGGTGACTCCAAAAGGGAAGAACTCGTACAAGGGGCTGTATTCCATGATCTGCGTCGCGGCGAGGGGAATGCAACAGCCCACGTTGCCACCTTTGTCCCTTGCATCGGGGAGCTTATCTTTGTGGACCTGTAAGATTAATCTTTCTTGTGTATGTTGTGTGAACCGTCTTCTTAGTCGACAAAAATCATCCGGTTCCTTTGGGGTAGGGAAATCTGCACGGTATTGGTGGGCCAGTCCGGAATTGGGCGGCTGGCACGGCATCCGTGGTTATCTGTGCCCTCACTGTCACTTTGGCCAAGACACACAACAGATCGCATCAACGCACAACAGGGCCACAACCAGCGCGCAGAAGATGAGGAGCGTCGCACTGTTCCTCTTCGCCTATGCGGCCCTTTGCTTCATTTACACCGCCTCGGCGAAGGCTCCGCTTACGATCGTGGACCCCACCGACGCACTTGACCAGACCCAGTACCAAATTGGTACGTTCGCTCAATGCGCATCCGCTTCGCGCATCGTAAGCTCACGGCCCTCTCCTCGGCAGGTGCGGGAATCTACGACATCACCGGTCCTGCGGGTACGTAGCTCTCTTGCATATTTCATTTTGTGTAAGCTCACATCTCTCATCAAATACTCTCTCATCATTTCATTTTACCTGCAGCTCAAATCGGCATGATGGTACCTTCCCCATTCCCTGTGCTCTCTTTCCCTTCACAACTGACCTAGGACCGTTTTGGGGCTTAGGGCTACGCCATGGCCAACCAAAGCACTGCTGGTGCGCCATTCCCCTTCTCCCCCTCGCCTCGCAAATAATTCGTGCACACGAGCTATTTTGGCCCAATGAGGACACCACTCGAAACTTCGTCGTAAAGGTGTGCCCTCTTGAGATGACGTGCTTTGGCTCATCGCAGTTGTGTGTTCTTTTTCGGTGACACAGGCGTGCACTTCAGGCTGAGGGCTCGCGCTTTCATCATTGCCGACAGCACTAGCAGGGTCGTTTTCGTGAGCACGGACTCGTGCATGATCTTCACCTCGGTGAAGAGGGAAGTCGTTCTTGCCCTGCAGAGGAAGTACGGCAACCTGTACAGCCACGACAATGTACGTTGAGGGTCTCTCTCGACCTCAAGTCGCGGATCGATGTAGTCAGCGCTTCAGTGGTATTGACCTTCTCCTCTCAAAGGTGATGCTCAGCGGTACCCACACCCACTCTGGTCCCGGAGGCTACGCCGAGTACAGCATCTACCTCATGACCACGCTGGGCTTCAACAAGGACAACTGGCACACGATTATCGATGGCATCGTGAATGCGATCTCCGCAGCTCATGATAGTGTCAAGCCTGGCAAGATCATGGTCAACCAGGGAGAGCTCCTGGACTCTAACCTCAGGTGCGATCCCCAGCGGCTGTGTCCATTTGCGGGCGTACTAAGCTAAGCTAACGCCCGTGTGCTCCGCAAACTCGTTCGTTAGTCGCTCGCCCTTCTCGTACCTCAACAACCCGGCCGAAGAGAGGGCCAAGTACCAGTACAACGTCGACAAGAACATGACTCTGCTCAGGTGCGTCTCATCGCGTGCCGACAAGCTGTGTTCCGTACTGATGTGCAACGTTCCTCGTCATCTTCCCCAGGTTCGAGGACATGAACGGTAACGAGATCGGCATGGTCAACTGGTTCGCCGTGCACGGTGTCTCCATGACCAACCAGAACAAGCTCATCAGCGGCGACAACAAGGGCTACGCTTCCTACACCTTTGAGAAGTACAAGAACGGACCTAAGTCTCTGCCCGGCATGGGACCCTTCATCGCGGCCTTCGCTCAGAGGTAATCTTCGCCGCCCGCAGACGTCGCGATACACCAGTACAAGCCGTTTGCTAACCACAAGCTTCTGCTCTGCAGCAATGAGGGAGACGTGACGCCCAACACCAGGGGCGCCTTCTGCAACAACGGCATGCCGTGTGACTTCGCTCACTCCACCTGCGGCGGCTATTCGGAGAACTGCCACGGCTACGGCCCGGGCAAGGATCAGTTCGAAAAGTACGACGCACCCGTGCGCTTTACTTCGCCAGAAACTCACGGACGGTGGCTGTGCTGCTGGTCAATGCAGCACCAAGATCATCGGTACCAACCAGTTCAAGAAGGCTCTGGAGCTGTACGAGTCCGCCAAGGAGCCCATCAGCGGCCCGATCCAGTTCGCCCACACTTTCGTGAACATGCACAACGTCATCGTCCAGCCTGCTTTCACCGGCCTCTCGGAGCGTACGTTCGCTTTTTTCTCGTGATGCGTTAGAGAGAGAGAGAGAGAGAGAGAGAGAAGAAATCAGCGATGATGGCTTACACATGATCTTCCTTCAACTGAACAGCCGTTTCGACTTGCGTGGGTTCTCTCGGTGACGGCTTTGCTGGCGGCACCACTGACGGACCCGGCGACTTCAACTTCAAGCAGGGAACCAACAGCACGAGCACCAACGCCTGGTGGAACTTCATCGCCCACTTCCTTTCCGAGCCCACTGACCAGGATATCAAGTGCCAGCACCCCAAGGTGAAGCCTCTCCCGCTATTTGGGGCGCATACCAGTCCCAGCAGCTAACAGCTGGTCGTTGCCGTGTCTCTTGCGTGTGCAGCCCATTCTGTTCAACTCGGGTGGTATCGACCTGCCTGCTCCCTGGACTCCGCACATCCTCCCCCTGCAAGTGTTCCGCGTTGGCCAGCTGGTGATTATCGGCGTGCCCGGCGAGTTCACCACCATGTCTGGTCGCCGTCTGCGCGACACCGTCCAGAAGGTGATGTCGAAGCACGGCATGACCAACGGCATTCCCGTGATCGCCGGCCTGGCCAACGCCTACTCGCACTACATCGCCACCAAGGAGGAATACCGTACGTTCCCAACGGCCATTGGCCCGTGCTGAGCGCGGGCTACGTGGTGCTTATTCAAGAGGGCGTGTTGACATAAACAGAGGTGCAGCGTTACGAGGGTGCCTCGACCCTTTACGGTCCCTGGACCCTGGCTGCCTACCAGCAGCTGTACAGCTCCCTCACCGACGCCATGCTCTCGGGCACCCCGGTGCCTCCGGGTCCCACCCCGCCCAACCTTTACGACCGGACCGTACGCTCTCCCCACGCATTCATGGGCATGCCCTGTTGTTGGACGCCCTATTGACCACAACTGTTTGCACGCACCACAGTTCACTCTCCAACTGCCCGTCATCGAGGACTCGGCCCCCGGTGCGTTCGGTCAGGTCGACAAGGACGTCTTGCCTTCGTACTCGCGCAACTCCACCGTCACCGTGTCCTTCTGGGGCGCCAACCCGCGCAATGACTTCAGGTACGCCGCCGTTGTCGTTCGGTGCCCTGTTTGCGGGTGGGTGCATCACTTGATGACGCTCACGCTCTGTGCCTGTAGGACGCAGGACACTTTCCTGACCGTGGAGCAGCTTCAGACCGACGGCAGCTGGAAGGTGATGCTTGTCGACGGCGACTGGGATACCCGCATGTACTGGGAGGAGGTCTGGCTCATCCAGTCCAGGATCACCATCACCTGGCAGATCGCCGCCGACACTGCTCCTGGTACTCGCTCGTTCCGCCTTCTTCCTCCTTCTCCTTCCGCGCCTCTGCTTTGCTGATCATCATCGCTCATGGAACTTGCAGGCAAGTACCGCATCAGGACCTTCGGCAAGTCCAAGGACCTCCTGGGCTACTTTACCCCCTACACGGGTACCTCCAGCACCTTCACGGTCGCGTAAGAGGCCAGAAGACGCCGACACGTGGTTTCTTTTCGGTCACTTGTGGAAAACCAAGAAATGAGAGGGGAAATGAAGGATTGAAAAGAAAGAGAGATTTTACCTCGAGATGAGCATTGTACCGGCTTCGGCAGCGCCGACCTTGATCGAGCGACCACCTGGCCGCCCCATGCTTGACTATGAAACCAAAGAGAAGGTTAGGAAAGGTGCGCATTCTTTGACAAAATCGAAAATCTTTCGATGATTGAACCCTCAACGTTAATCCTTCTGGCAGTGGCGAAGAGCACTTCAGATTACCTGACGCGCGTGGCGAACGAGCCGTCAGTGGGCCTTTACCACGTGCAAGACCACATTCGTCGGTCTATCCCTAAGTTTGTGGACATGCAGGTAGGGTTCTCTCTTCTTGCCTTGCCTTCATTGGAGCCCGTGTCTTGACGGTGGGGCCGGGTGCAGAGAGACGTGCGAAGCACGCAGGAGAAGACGGAGGAGGTGATCCTCGACGTAGATTACTCGTTGGCCACGGTCAAGAGCCTGCACGGCCTGCCCACCTTCACGAACGTTAACGAGCTCATGAACTCCTCTATTGCTCGTCTACAGAAGATGAACCAGGCCAAGTGCGTCTTCCTTGCGCTCCCTTGAGAGCGTGGTGGTGCCTGTCTCACCTCTCGGGTGTGATTACTCGTGCAGGCTGCAAGAGAGCAATACTGTGCAGCGCTCGCACACGATGGCTACCACCTACTCGTTTTCCACCACGCCCAAGCCCAGCAAACAGATCGCCGCTGAACTGCAGTTCAAGCGATTCTGAGCTCAACATCTGCGCTCACCCCACACCACGTATTTATATCTTGCACACCACACACCCAGAAGCAAACAGGACCTTCCCTCCTTGTGAAGCTGTGCCAAGAGGAAGTTCCTTCTCCAGCCGCAAGTAAAATGATCAACTTTTTTGCTCGTGGTTCCATGGAAGGGCGTGGGAAATCTGAGTGGAGGCTGCGTGTTCCCTGCCAACTCTCTATCTGCAAGACCCCACAGGATATCCTGGTCTTTCTTCTTCACCACACACTACAGCACCTCAAACCAGCAACACACACACAACACACACCCATCATGATCAGACAGAGGAGTGGCCACATGGTGCGCACGCTGTCCATCGTTGATGGTCCTCGTTTCGGGGCGAGTCCCGTGGGGCAGTTCCCACGGCCCTACCAGCGCTTTGGCTATGCCAGCACCACGTCGACCATCTCCACCTCCACTTCCGCGGCCGAACAGCCGAAGGACGGCCGGGCGCCGCGGGAAGGAGAAGCGAAGGAGGACGACAGCTCCAGAGAGCACCACTCGGTCACCGACCTGCGGCGCTTTGCTGAGGGTGACCAGGTTATCGGCACCCGGGAAGGGTTCGACGACACGCCCCTGGCCTACCCCCTTCCGCCCGAAAGGCTCGAGGGAGGAAGCGCCACCGACTGACGCAGAACGCAAACGAGACGAGCCTGCGGGCCATCGAATTCGGTGACGAGAGGAGTGATGGTACAGACAGATCTCTTTACTGGGAACGAGAGAGAGAGAGAAGAGAGAGAGAGAGAGATAGGAAAGAGGCCAAAACACGTAACTCGCTTCAAGCACAACTGGTACAAGAACTCTATACAAAACGACAAGAGCGAAGGACGGAAAGGAAGAAGGGAGAACTTCCTAAGGATGACGTGGGACGCGACGCCCTGGCGGAGGAGGCCATCGATCGACTGCTCACTTAAGTGTGGTAGATGAAGAGCTTCTTCACCGCCGACATGCCGATCAGGAGCGCGAACCTCAGGTCGTCCTCGGTGCGGATGGTGATGCGGTCATCCTCGAGGTCCTTGTACTTGATCAAGAAGTTATCTATTTAGCGCGTATGTGTGGAGCGGAAAGAGTCAGAAGCCGAAGTAAACATAACCCGCCACTATTTGAGTGAATGAATGAATAAGCTACGAGCGAGGGGAGGGTCACCGTTCTTGAGGCCGTAGGTCTTGGCGATGATCATCCGGAGGTCGCGGAGGGGTACGTCGCGGGGGATACTGATGGTGCGGATATCCGACTCGTAGTAGCATTTGATCGCCACCCCGGCAGTCTCTGCGCCTGGCGCCGATGGCTCGTTGTCCTCGTCCTCGTCCTCCTCTTCGATCATACGCGACCTGAGCCTAATGATGGTGACAGCGATGATGGTCGTGAGATGCGTGTATCTACGAAGCGAAGGGGGGGGGGAAGGAGGAAGAAGGGGACGACAGACCTTTCTCGGAGGTCCTCGAGGGCGAGTCCATTGCGCCCGGCGGCCTTCCCCTTGCTCGTCTTCTTTAGAGCGAAATCATCGTCATCGCTGCTCTCGCCGCTAATCGCTTCTATACCCCCGACCCCCCAGGTGAGTGAGACAGGCGCGCGAGGCACGTCAGAAGGCGGAGGGCCGTGTCTACCGTCGATCAGCGCGTCGGCAAAATTTTGGCCCACCCAAGATCGCCGTCTGTTGGGCTCGTCGTCGCTGCCATCCTCCTGAGCGACTTCCTCTGCGTCGCCCGACTCGCCAGCTGTGTGGTGACGACTACGGTTAGGGAGCTGTGTTGTCGCACTTTGTCTGTCAGCGGCACGTACCGCTTCTCTTGTGCTTGGAGGCGGAGAGTTCGGAGATGAACTTGATCAGACGCTTGCGGTGGCCCAGCCGTACGATCTTGAGCGCTACGAGATCGTCGTTGGCCAGGTCCAGCAGCTCGGCGCCCGCCACTTGGTTCTCCATGAAGTTACGCCGGTACTCGCCCATGCCGAGGCTGTCGAGCCAATGACACACCTCCTCGGCCGTCCACGACTGGGGCTCTGCATCGTTACAGCAAATGCTGAGATGTCGCACCCACGACCAATAATGTCAGCGCGTGGGTGGGGAGGGTATGTACCCTTCGACCTCCAGCCCTCCTTGTCTTCGCCCTTGCCCTCGTAGTAGTTGTTGAAGTCGATGGTGTGAAGGGCCATGATGTCCTTGAGCAGCTTCTTCCTGTGCACCAGGTGGTCCACGCCCAGCGCCAGCAGAGTTCTGCGTCGACGTCGTCCGACGCATCAGCCCTCCGAACTCCCTCGAGAAAAAAGGGGGCGAGGAAGCGGGGAGACGCAGGTACCTGTTGTCGAGTTCGATGATCTGGGCACCGTCGATTTGTTTGGAGAGGAAGTTCTCACGGTACTCGGCCATGCCCTTGCTCTCGAGCCACTCCTGCACGTCGGCGACGGTCCAGTTGACAGGCTCTGCCGATTGGATAATAAGAATAAAGTAAACCACCTGTGCAAGAAGACACTGCTCGTACAGAGTAGGAACTGCAGGGCGGCTGGTGCACCTTTGGTGAGCTTGCCGGTGGCGTCGAAGATGGAGGTCCTCGCGCCTTCGTCGGCGCTCGAGTTGACACCGCCGGCTGGCGGCTCGCACTCCAGGGACTGCTTGTGGAGGGCATCCTCGTCCAGATAGGTCACGTTCAACAGGTACGCATGTAGGGTATCGTCCACAGGGCTGAACACGGCGTTCAAGTCGCGTCAGGACCACGTTTTCATGGTCCATACCACGTAAGGCTGGAGAGTCGAGGGAATGAAGGCGTACATATCGTAGGAGGTGCCCTGGTACTTCTCGATCTCGGAGAGGAGGGCCGCCACCAGCTCAAACTTCTCAAAGTTGATGAGGGTCTTGTTCTCGTCGAGGTGGTCCGTGTTGCCGTCGTAGATGAAGGTGATGTCGCGCAGGTACATGGCTGTGGGAGGAGGTGAGGTGAAGGCTCTCGAGCACACATGCCCCTCTCTCAGGAGCGCAAGAGAGCAGGCACGTACCCATGTAAGGGATAAGGGGCGGAACTCTCTTCTCCAGCTCGAGGCGATAGCGGTGGAAGTTCTTCTGCGGCGCCATCACCCTCTCCAGTTTGTCGAACACTTCGCGCGTCTTGACTGCCAGCAGCTGAAGGCCGGCCAAGAGGTTGAGTGAGAAGGCCCAAATTATCAATCGGCCATTGGGGGG
>CACVKS010000854.1:0-22443 GCA_902749335.1 Acanthamoeba triangularis
GAGTAAGGTGGATGCAATGGAGAGTGGGGAAAGGGTGCGCCGAAGAGGTACCCGCGATGACCTCAATGGCAGCGACGCGGTGGAGGCGAGTGCCCAGCCACAGGAGCCATATCTGCCATGCCCTCCGGTCAGCGAGCGGACCCCGACCAGAAACGATGACGGCAGCGGGGTGGGAGATTGTAGCATACCGGGAAGGCCACGACGCCCCAGAAGAGCGTCGTGAGGCCGAACACGACCAGGAGGCCCTCGTTGAAGAAGGAGGCTATCTCAAAGGCGAACGAGAGAAACCCGATGACCGCGATGACGATGCCCAGGTACGCGTGGCCCTTGCTGGGGAAGTCGGGCTTCCTCCAGAACAGGTACGAGGCACACAGCAGCGCGAGGCCCACGGCCAGGTAGATCGACGAGAAGATCCAGATGCTTTGTGCCTGCACCACCGATGAAGTGTAAAGAACGTGGCGGGGTGAAGGAGAGACTATGTATTGGCGCACCTGGGTCATGCGGAAGCTGATCTCAAGGGCGCTGTAGTTGACTTCATGACCCGCCTCGTAGTCCTTGACCTCTTCGGCCAGGTTGTAGGCCTCTTCATAAGCTCTGCATCCAGCTCATTAGACGACTCGCCCCTATTCGCTGCCGTAGAAAGGCGGTGCCGTACCCCATGTCCTTCAAGAACTCGAATATGGGGAGGATGGTGGCAGCCACAAAGGCATAGACCATGAGGTTCTTGGCCAGTCCCGGAGAGTGCTTGAATATCTGCAATGAACGCGTTAGGACACTCGTGGCCGGCATGCATGCGTGCTGTGGACTGGACGACGGAGCGACAAGGAACGAGGCTATACCTTCTTCACGCACATGATGCTGTAAAGCGCAAAGAGGAGACCCTGGGGCAACATAGGAAAAGAGGTGAGGCCAGCAGGTGAGGCATGCAAGGTGGGTGCCCCGGTAACATACCGCGCACACGAAGAAATCGATGGCTGCATGGTACGTGACAGACAGATCGGTTAGTTCGTGGAAGCTCATCTATCACAAGAGCACAAGGCGAGCCGTACCAAGCAAGTAGGAGAAGGTGGAGCGCCTGTAATCCCAGAGCTGTTTCAGGTACGCCGGGTCGAGCTGAACGTTGGGCAGAAAGAGGTCAATACTCGTTCAATCAAGCATCCAAGACGGCGCCAGGCGGGGGGGATACCCTGGATTTGTAGAGCGTCGCATCATACCTGGGGGAGAAGGAATACCACTGTCATCACCGCAGGTTTTATGTGGTGGGGTACAAACAAGAGGAAAGGGGCGGTACGAAGGGTAGGTGTCGGTGGTCCAGCCAAAGTAGAGGAAAACGGCAATGACTGAGGGCACCCACAACAAAAGCATAGCCATCCATGCGGCGTAGCTGCCACCCACTATTCTCACCATCTTCTGCGGCTTGACTTGATTCGCGTCTCTTGCAAACAAAGCTGCCAGATCCAAACAAGGGAAAATGTATTATTATTATCAAATTGATTTATTTTATCGACCAATTGATTTGGTTTGGTGCACAGATTAGAATACAATGTTGACGATATGTTTACCTTCGACTGCACGACGGTACCACTGGACCGCCCATCTTACAGTTGGTTGCCGCACTCGGAACAGAAGCGGGCACCATTCCCTGGATTTCCGCACTGCGAACAGAAACGCGCACCACCTCCACTGGGGCGAGGCGCCGCATTGACGGGCGTGTCACGGGACACGTTGGTAGCCCAACCTGGCGTTGCCGCTTGACGGTGCACTTCAGTGCCGGGACCCGAAGCCGTAGAGCCTGAGCAAGCATGAATTGAATGATACGTAAATCTTTTTGATCGAAGGAATTCTTGGTTGGGGCAAATTCCGTACCCGCTCGAACGAAGCCAGGCTGGACGTGGCCCGAAGCCGCGAACTTGCCGGCATCAACTTTGTTGGGTTGGTAGCCATTGCTGCCCGGACCGGCTGCCTGCACTCGGGTACCCTGCACGCGAGCTGACGGCAGCGCTTTGCCAGGGTCCTGCCTGTTGGGCTCATACCCCGAAGATCCTGGGCCGGCTGTCTGCACTCGCATGTTGTTGTGTCGGTTGGGGACTCTCTGGCGTTGTGTGGTGTAGCTAGTGGGATTAAAAAAAAAGGTTTTCGTAGGCCTCATTCATTCTGTAAAGTCAATTACGCGTCCTATTGGCCACGGAGTGCCGCACGTGCACAGGACTGTTATTGCCAGGTTAACTCAAGTCAAGCTGCCGCTTGCGCACTCTTCATTTCAACATCATGTGTGTGCAGTCTGCTAGGTTTTAACCCACTGGGGACACACAACAGTTTTGGGAGTTTTAACCAGCTTTTACCACCACTGAAAGTCAATTACACAGTTTTCCTGTTGTCTGTTGCCCAAGAACAATGTTGAGTAAGCAGGAGATTGAGGTGGCCATCACCTTGGTGGAATGGGTCATGCATGCCAATAAGTTGCCCTGCAGGCATACCATGTTTTGCATGCTATTGTGGACAATGTTGATGTCTGTAAAACCTGGAGCATCAGGTGCAACCAGTAAGCTGTTGTAGTTTAGAGAGATTTGTGGGAGGTCTGAGATGGTAGGGAAGGAGCTGTTCCCAACTCAATGCTGACACTGGGGTAGGGTGGCAGAGTTGGCCCTGGTAGGGGAACTCTTCAATTTCAATGTTGGTTAGGCCAGCACATTGCTCCAGGATGGCCCACATGAGTGCAAGGTGTCAGTGAAGCTCATCATTCTCCCATGCCACCCTGGTGGCCAACATCATCAAAAAAAGATATCAGATCATTAACAGGGGGATTATGGGATGGGGGTAGACATACCTGTTCTTCAGCATGGTTGAGGATGTGGTGGAGGGCCTTTAGTTGGTTATGGCTTGAAGCACCAGGACCACAACCATGTGAACCATGTGGACTGAGGAATGATGAATGAGCAATGGCACAACAATGTTGAGACTCACATGTACCTCTTAGCCCTCTTCTTTTCCTTTCAGCCTGTGGTCAACAGTGGTGAGCTTGACTTTGACCCTCATTTTAAGCTTCTGAAGTCACTTTTACCATGAAGAAGAGGTGCATTATCTCTCAGAATGTTGGTCCTAAACCCAGGTCATAATGGACATTATTGCATTAAAACCACATTTAATCAAAAAACCCAGAAAGATGTGCATAAAAATCAAAGATGACAGTGCAAAAGCAATTTGAGCCCAACAAAAATTTCACCAGTCATTCTTGACCTCTCATTTCAAATGAGCACAAGTTCAACAGTATCCTTTTTCTTTGTCTCATGCAAGGTATTTTGTTCCATTATCCCTCATAACATCCTGAACCCAATCCACACCACACCTCCCCCTTTTCCCTCATCCTAAAATCAATTGTGGGGCCAAAAGCAATAGCCCTGCCCTGATCTGGGCAGTCACAGAGACGACCGTTGGCTGACACCGTGTTAGTGTATGGTCGTCAGTGTTGCAGCCTAGCTACTGTTGTCACCCAGCAGACACTCGTAAAGTACACAAACTTTATGTCTGAATAATACACGCAGCACAGAGATTCTCGTGTGCACTGCCGCCAACCCCCTCGCCTCTTGTTTTTTACAGTCCACGATCCGCTTGAGGTCGTGGCGATGCTAGTTGCAGCCCTGGAGGATGTTGTCGATCCACTCCTCGCCCTTGCCGGCGGATAATATATCCTCCACGCTCGAGCCGCTGCACCACATCATCTGGGCTTCCTCTTCTCGTCGCTCATTCGCGCCCACGAACCCAAAGTCGACGCCGAACGAGGCGTAGCCATGAGCCGAGGGCATCAGGAAGCTCGAAGTGGTGGCGTAGGGGCTGGTCGTGATCGAGAAGAAGGCCTCCACGTCGTCGCCCTCCCACACGCCCTGCTCGGCCGCGGCCGCGGCCTCGGCGCCGTAGGCGTCTATGATGTCATCGAACGAGCTCTGTGCTCCCTCTTCGAGACCGTGCAGAGGCTGATGGTGGTGGTGGGGCAGGTGCTGGCAGTGGTGATGCTGGGCCGACCCGCCATCCACAACTTGCAAGACGGGCGGCATCCACTCGGCCGAGTGGGTCATCATTGGCATCACCGCCATGGGCGACGATGACGGCGACGAAGAGTAGGAGAACGAAAGGGTCGGGGAAGAGGACAGCTGGTCGCCGTCCTCCAGCGCCGACGAGGCGGGCGACGAGGGAATAACGGGTCCGGGCGCGGACGAGAAGTAGAACGAAGAAGAAGAGTTCGACTCGTCGCTGACCGGGCTTGACTCGTAGACCTGGCGGCGATGGCGAACGGGCGAGGCCTGCTGCGGCGAAGAGACGGGCGAGGACGAAGAGCCGGCGATGGTGAAGGAACTCGAAGAACTTTCGAGCTCCTCCTCATACTCGTACTCGTCCTCGTCGTGCGCCTCGCTGCTGGGCTCGCTCTCGCCCATGGTGCTATTCACCACGCGTGATCGCTCGCCGCCGGCCGCCGCAATGGGCAGCAGGTTCTTGTATTGGTGCTTGGCCGCGCCTCGTGGTCCCTTCCTGCTCGACTGCACGCCCGGGAAGGCCCTGTAACCAAAAACAAAAAGCAAAATTAGCCAAAATAAAAAGATTAAAAATAAAAATTGGCGGTAGTGACGAGATTTGGCACTTTCCAATTGGCTGGCTGTGCCCAAACAGAAAGCAGGAAAAAGCTCCTTGGACACAAGACTACCAAGGAGACAAGGGAGACCGCCGCGAGGTCCGAGAGGGGAGGGGACGAGAGGGGGGACGTACGTGCGAACGAGCTTGCCAAAGGCCGAGTTGGAGGTGGGCTCCACGTTCTCCGCCTGRCACATGTCGAGGTACTCCTGGAACAGCAGCGCCTTGGGCGTGGAACCGCCACTGCCCAAGTAGTAGTTCTGACGCAGCCTGCGCGACCAGAAGTCGAAAACAAAAGATYAARAAYAGATCTTTAGYTTGGGAGCYCATGRGGTGAGCTGGGTGGGGGGAGCGCGCCTACCAGTGAATAACGACGAGCTGCTTTTCTTCAGTGTCCTTCTTGGAGAACTTGGCGAGCTTAGGGTTCACGGCCGCGGCGACTGCCTTCCTCTTCATGGTCTGTATGCGGTGTGTTTTGTGTGGCGCTCGCTATGCAGTGGTAGTGCGCTGGAGGAAAGTGTAGGTCGGAAGCTGAGAGAACAGAATTCTGCTCGGTTCGCCTGTTGGTTGAGTTGGTTTGAAAGAGAGTTCGAGTCGAAGCGAAGACCAGGTGGAGACCGTCGTGATGGGCTCACTCTTGTTTTTTCGCGGGCTGCCCGGGTGCGTCAACACCGTTCTACGTCGCGACCAACCAAAACACCGCTGCCAGGCACGTTGCCCTGTTTGCGGCCAATCCGCCACACCGCGCACCAATCCCGCCCCGGCCCGGCACTCCTGTTCCTCTTGTTGTCGGCTTGATGGAACGGGTGTCGAGGTGACGCGCACCAAGAGGCGCTCGCCTGTAACGTCACCGAACAGAGGTCGCCGTAGGAGACGAGCACACGGGCGCACATTAACGTGGCGCTCGCCGCGCAAATGGCTGGCGCACGGATACACGTAACCTAAGCGCCAGGAGTTGGCCGCATTGGCTGAACCGGTTGGTAGGTCTACAGAATCCCAAGATGCGTAGGTCACTGCAACGCTCCACCGTCGTCCCCTTGACCTCTGGACCGAGGTGTGCGCTACTCCCTTCTTTTTTACCCTCAACACCAAAGCCGCGGCTGTTGGCCCCTCCAACAGCATCCGTATGCCTTTGGGCCTCACACCAACCTTAGCCGTGCGGCAATCCACGGCCCCAACACGAAGCACAAATATCACACATTCCCTAATATACCTCTCCGATATTACCCTCGCGGCTAACACTCTTGCGAGATCTGACGAAGCAAGTCGACAAATAATGTCTCGGCATAACCGAGATTCCGCGTTGCTCAACCAGGTCATTGGTCGCTTTTAGGACCAATAGGCAGCCGCACTTTTATCGCGTGGGCCAATAGGCGGTTCCAGCCTTCTTAAACGCAAGCACAACTGTCGACACGAGGCAGAATAGGGAAGCACGCGATTGGTGCCACATCATCTTGCCAGGAGTTTTCGTCCCTCGGACTTGGGAGATACGGAAAGAGTGGCGAAGAGTCGACACTTACGCGAATTCGTATGTCCGCGTTAATTAATAAATCATTTTTTGTCGGCAGGTAACGGTTTGGTCCGTGGGGCATAAAACGTCGGTCTGCGCTTCTTGGCACTTTCGTCCACCAAACCAAACCCAGACAGCTGAGTCGTTTGTCACCGTGGTGTGTAGAGCAGCGCGTAAACCACTTCCCTCGTCGTCACCGAAAAAAAGCCGCTCCTTACCACCGATATTTTATATACGTCGATCTATCTAGGGCTTCTACTCTATCCACTCTCTCGCATATTTATTTATTTATTTCAACACTACCACACAAACGCACGATGAGGATTTGCGTCGCCGACGGTGAGAGGGAACAGCACAAGCAGCTCATGGACAACCTCGAGCGACGACTTCACGCCAACCACATTGTCTTCTGGTACGCGCCCACTCTTCCTCTCCCCCACGAAGAACGAAAACGAGCTCACCCTCTTCGCACGCACACACACACGCAGGCTGCGAGAGAACTACATGGTGGGCACGTCGGGCTCGCTGAGCAAGCGCAGCGTCTACAACCACTACCTCAACGTCACGAAGCAGGTCACCAAGAAGCCGCTCATTTCGCCCACATTTTTCGGCAAGCTCGTCAAGCGCGCCTTCCCCTCCATCAAGTGCAACCGCAAGGGACCTCGCGGCCACACCAAGCAGGTACCTTCATCCGCCTCGCCTTGGTCCGGACAATTACGCGCAATAATGTCCCGGTGACCCTACAGCTGTGACATGACACTTACAATGACATCTCGTGGTGGTACCTTGATCGAGCAGCACTACACGCACCTCCAGCGCATCTCGATGAACCAGGAGGAGGAGCGCGCGTTCCCGACCGGCGACGAGATCGGTCTCCTGCCGGACTCGCCCAGCGACGGCTCCGACGTGGGCRGCTTCATGGACTCGCCCTGCAGCCCCGAGTCGGCSTCGAAGATCTTCCTCTCGACCGGCAGCACGGGCTCGCTCTCGTTCGGCGAGAACGAGGAGATGACCTAYCTCTCGTGTCTCATGCCCGGCAGCAACGGCTCGGCCACYATGATGAACCCGCAGCACCAGCACCTTCAGCAGCAGCCGGCCATGGTCTGCGCCGCCCCCGCCTCGCCCGGCGGCACCTCGTCCCGCTCGACCTCGCCCACGTCGTGGATGTTCCTCTCCAACCCGGCCCAGCCCTCCGACATGCTCGCGGACCAGCAGCCCGGCATGGAGCAGCTCCCTGTCAGCTCGTCGTCGATGGCCGCCGTCTCGTCGCCCTCGTCGTCTTCGGGCTGCCTGTACTGCGTCGAGTGCCAGCAGGCGAGCAAGGCTGGTGTGGCCCAGCCGGCCCTCCACGTCACCAACATGCCCGCCGTCGATGATGCGGCCTACATCAAGCAGGAGCCCCTCACCTGGCTGCCCGAGGAGATGACCAGCCCCGTGTGCGCGCCCTCGTCCGCTGAGTCGTCGTCCGTGTTCATGGCTCAGGCCTCGTCGTGCGGCGCCTACGCGGCCTACCCGTCGACCGGCCTCGAGCAGCTCCCGCTCTACGTGACGATGCCCGCCGGCCTCACCAACCCCTCGTCGCCTCCCTCGGTCGAGATAGCCTTGCCGCTCGAGGACGACTGGACCGCCTTCCTCATGGACAACTAGAGACTCGGCGGCCTTCCTGCCCGACCCCCCGGAATCGTCGCATTTGCGCTTCTACGCGAATCGACATTCGAGCCCATCTGCTACATCTACTCTCGAATCTTTCTCTCGATCTGCTCCCGTCAACATCCTCGGTCCGGGTCTACGATCCCTCGAATCATCGTTCGACATCGATCCGACATTTCGACCATCTCGACCCGACCTGTACACACGACGGCCGCTATTATTTATTCTCGATATTCTTCTCTCCCTCTACTATGGTTATTTATTTATTGTGGAGACCACCGACACCGCTCGAGCGAACCAACACCCTGGACGGCCCCTTCTCGCGCCAACCGACTGAGACTTCCGATGACGCACACGCACTCGACGACGCCCAACGACATTGCCGACCGCTCACAAGCGATCGCGACTTCTCGTTTCGGCTCTCGATTCGCCTGTCTTGCCTCTCGGCTCTCTTCGGCTCGCGCGGCTGCTGGCCTACCCCAGGAACCCCGGCCCTCGCCAACGCCAAGGCGCGCCAGGGTGTACATACCCCAGTTCCTCGCGGCGCGGCTCTCCACGCCCGGGCTGTCCCAAATGGGACGCCCAACAACCACCACCCCACGTAAGTTATTTATTTATTGTCGGCAGCGAAGTGGCCCTTGGGACCCTTCGCGCCTCCCGACCCCTTGTTGTAACATCAGTCACGACCACCTCGATCGAGCGTTTGAAATAAACACTTCTCTCGCTCCACCCCTCTCGTCCCCTTCACCTACCCAGCGCCGCTGTTTACCAAATTCGAAGTTCAACACTTTCCTAAAAAAGAGTGCTTGTGCTTGAGCAAGTAGAGGAACGAACTGCTCAAAGCAAGACTTCACGCACGGAATCAAGGAGAGGGCGCAGATGTCGTCGGCGACCCGCATAGCGCAGTTCAAAGCGGCATTGGGCAAGAGAGTGCCCGTAGAGGAAGAGGCTAACAGGACGCAGGAAGAGGTGAAACCGCCAGTCCCTGCAGACAGCAGTAGCGCGCCACAGCAAGGCGAGAGGAGAACGCCAGCAAAGCGAGGGGGCAGGGCGAGAGGGAAGAACGATAAGGATGAAGAGCTGGCACGCACCTCCGCCTTGAAGCGATTCGAAAACCAACCAAAGCGTGCTGAGCAGCGAAGCAGCCGTAAGTGCCCCCCCCCCTCCTTTGTTTCCCCCAGGCTAACGATGGGTTGCCAGGTAAGCCGCCAGCCCAGACTGTAGCCGGAACCGAGGTGTTCCTTGAAGAGAAGGACAAGCTGGCCGAGGAGCGGAGGAAGATGATTGATTCCGTTGTACAGAAGGTGATGACCAAGCAGCTCAAGGACAAGGGGTTCACAAAGGAGGTGTCGAAACGGCCAGGGAGCAGCGGAGATCGAAAGAGCACTGAAGGGCCAAGAGACGCCAGTGCTGGGCATTCTGATCCAGTTCGCGTACGTTGCCCAACCCTCCTACTTCCAATCAACTCTCACCCGATGCTGGTCCCATCAACCACCAGCCACCCTCGTTGCCCAACACGTTCGGGATGTTTAACAATGGCAAGCGATCCAAGACAGTTGAGGCTGCGAGTACGTTCACCTTGCTTGCTGCCAGCCAGCACTCTGACCGACAGATGCAATCAGAGAGACCTCGGATCAGCCTCGCATTTGATGAGGACGACTTCTTCGACAAGAACAGGACAATTGTCTACGGTCTGCACCTCTCTCAATCTCCTCGTGCCGGATCTCATCCCCTCTCCCACAACAGATAGCACACTCTCGGCCCCATCGAAGAAAAAGGTCAAATCACCAGTCTCATGTGGCACACCGTCACAGAAGGCCAGCGAATCCTTGACGTCAGGTGCTTCGCCCCTAAACGTGGCTCCTCCGTGATGGTCCTACACGCTAACATTACACGATCCTACGACTCAGAGACCATCGACGTCGTCGATCTGCTCGAAAGAGGCCGACGGCTGCTCGTTGAGCAAGACAAGCTCGTACACGCTTTCGAAAACGAATCAGCACTACTGCCTTCCTCCGCCGATATCAGCGCAGCCATTGAGCGGGAGCTGGAAGCCTCCATCAGCTGGGTACTGGTTCTCTTCCGAGGTCGTACCACCTGGCTAAACAGCAGTACTGCAGGTCGCACAGGCGAAGCAACGCCGACCCCAAGTGTCCCACGACGGACAGAGCACCCATGCGTGGTTCTCGCTCCCCAGGCGTAGCCCTCGGGCTACCATGCAAAACTCTCTCCTGTGGCCCGAGCCTGCTGCGCGAAGCCCCTTGGCCCCGCCGACGCCGAGCCACCAGTTCGAGGGGCTCGTGTCTCCGTCAAGCCCGGCTCGGCCCCTGCTTGGGTCTTACGGGCTGTTCGGTGGCTCGAGGCTTGAGCGCAATGAAGATGGCGGCGAACCCGCACGCCTCAAGTTCAAGACGAGCCCGCAGCTTCTCCTTTAGACGTCGAAAGAGAGAACGGTAGGTAGACCTTTACAAATAAATAGAGCCCCACATCTGCGTCCCTCACTGCCGGGTCGATTGCTCATCATGTTCCCCCACCGCAGGCTGTTCGCTTGGCGTCGACGGGTGCTTGTTATCTTCCTCCGTGCCTTCAGAGTCGTTGCTCCCGATGCCCTTCTCCTTCTCGCCCTCGTTCTCGCTGTTCGTTCCCGCGTCTTCAGGTTCGTTGTCTGCTTCCCACTTGTGTCCCCAGCGCTCGTCCTCGCCGATGAGGTCCTCCGCGTCGTCTTCGTCGTCCGATCCCAGGAACTGTTCCAGGTCGCTGTCGCTGACGGCCCCCAGCGAGATCTGCTCCAGCGACTCCTTCACCTGCGCGCCTGGTGAAGGGAGTCATGGAAGCTGTCAGTACTCGCACCGCTGCGCCATGGCACCATGGCGAGAGGGGAGGGGCTTACGTGGGATGGCCTGCGGTCCGTATTTCTTGAACTCCTCCATGGAGTGTCTGAAGGCGGCCTCGCAGGCTTCCCGGTACTTCCTCTCCTCCTCTTCGAGCTTCTTCTTCTCTCGTTCCTCGCCCTTGATCAGTTCCTTCTCCAGCTGCTTCTTCTTCGCCTGCATTTCCTTTTCCAACCTCTGGAGTTCTCCACTGTTGCCGTTGTCGTCGTTGTTGCATGTCAAGTGAGCAAACATGAACGCACGGACAAGTCACGACGGAGAGACGCGCTACCACTACGAACCGTTTGATCTGGCGGTACTCCTCGAGCTTGTGCTGTTGGGTGATCTTCCACCGTTCGAGCTCCAGGGCCTCCACTTCGACGTTGCGTTCGGCGAGCAGCACCTCGAGGTTGTCGATGTCGTCACAGATGGCGCGTAGGGACTGCTGGAAGCTGGCCAGGCCCTCCAGCACCTTGGGCAGGGTCCACAGCTCCTTGTACAGCGCGTTGATGGCTCGGTACTGAGCGTTGCATCGCTCCAGTACTGGTCGAACCCTCTGGTCCGTCGCCTTCGCCACGCAAACAATGAGCTCACGACACGAGGCAGCTTCACAACAGCAGATGGTAAGAGTGGTGGTACCTCAGCCTGCGCGGCAAGAGTGACCTGGTTCTCATGCATCTGCGCCAAGAGCCCTTCGTATCTTTGTGGAGGGAAAGGTCAGTTGTGAGAACAACACCACGCATGTCAGGCAAGAAGGTACCGTTGCAGCAGATCAGAGCCAGCACCTAAATTGATTCCATTCTCGTGGTATGAATCGGTGCTGCCAAGTGTGGGCAAAAGCTGAATTGAATGGGCGAGCGATTCGGTAGTTGCCTTGACAGTTGTGGCGTCAGGCATCCGCAACCCGGTCGTGCTGCACAGGGGGCGGGTGAGCGAATGAGTCAACGCCACCATTGTTGAATGACTTGCAAGTACATGTTTTTCAATGACGACAGACCCGAGGCCAGCATGGTGTCTCAAATGATGATCAGAAAAGTGATTCGCCTTTTTTGTTGTTATTTTTTGTTACGAGTTTTTCTTTTCTTTCGCTTCCCTCTTGGTCGATTAGATTTGAGGATGGAGGGATTTGTTTTTATACACGCGCAAAGAGATGCGCCACTAAAATGAGCGTACAGGTGTTGCTGCTGATAGAGTGATTTCAAAATTGGTGACGATGCTAGGATGGCTAGGATGTTTCGAGCTCGCCAGGAGCGCGTTGAAGTTTGCTGCTTACTGGGCGAAAAGGCTGCTGCGGTTGTTGACGCTGCGCTCACCGGGACGGCCGTACTTGGCGTAGACCTGCTCGCGCCTGGAGTCGGTCTTCGGGGTACGGGTACCGAGGAGTCGATCCATCTCGGCCTCCTCAGCCTTGATCTGCGACCAGGACTTCTGGTTGGAGATTATGTGCCTCAACCTTCGCTTCCTGCGGCAGTAGCAGCAGCAGCAGAAGCAGCAGAAGAGGAACAGGACGACCAAGACCGCGGCGATACACACGGCCGACCAAAAGATGGCCTTGCCGTTGGCTGCGTGGGGAGAATGATGTCAGTCAACTAACACCCTTCCGCTTGAATGGAAAGCAAAAATTTGGTAAACAAATCAGGGTAAAGTCATGAGGTTGTCGGCAGTGGCCGTCAGGGATTACTCCCCTTCGACCCTGTGTAGTCGAAATCGCTAGCATCATTTTTTGCGTTGAAATGAAATAAACTCGATTGAAGGGCGCCGTACCCTTGCACTGACGCCACCGCCAGTCCGGACAGCTGTTGAAGGGGTTCTGGTTGGGACCCCACACGCCTCCGTTCTCGCATTTGCTGTCGCTGTCGCACCACACGCAATTCCACTGCTCCGTGCAGTTGCCACATCCGGTGTAGTTGCCGCACTCAAGCTTCGGCTTGGGGGAAGGTGAGGCGGTGGCGTTGGCCACCGGGGCGGAAGATGGGGACGGCGAGGCGGTAACATTGGCCACCGGGGCGGAAGATGGGGACGGCGTGGCGGTAACATTGGCCACCGGGGCGGAAGATGGTGAAGGCGTGGCGGTGATGTTGGCGACGGGCGCCTGCGAAGGTGACGGCGAGGTTTCGTTGGCCATAAGGCCAGCCTCATCGTAGATCTGGCTCGCGCCGGCCGAGGCCTGCGCGGCCAGGGCGAAGCACAAGATCGCCGCCAAGAAGGCAACACAAACCTTGCGCAGCATCGTGGGTAGTGGTGTGTTGCGGCCGAGAGATGAACAAGAAAGCCAGATCTTTGAAAAGAAAACGAAAGCTCCTCTCGGCCATTCTCCGCCGATCCGCGAATGGAGAGTACAAGTCCGGCGAAAGTTGCTGCTCGCCCCGAAAATAAATTACACAGGCAAGTTGCTGTCATTTGGGAGGCTCATTTTGCACCAATAAATGCAGAGATATTGAAACACACTGCAATTACACAATTTGTGACACTGTGGCAATGACCAAGGCAAGTGAAAATATTACTGTGGCAATTTTGCTGAAGCTGGTTCAGTTTTTTCTGCTTGTTTGTTTGATTTCTTGCTCCTGAACACTATTTTACTGTCATCAGCATGTTCTTGGTCTCATTGAGAAGGTGCTTGGGGGTGATGACTGTGCAGTTGTTGATATAGATGGCAATCACAACTAGTTGATGGTCTTCTCATTGAAGGTCTTGTCAAAGTGTGATGGCAGTGGTCAACAGAAAAGGTGGGGGAGGGAGTGATATGACAAAAAAAATTCACAACCAACATGCTGACTTTCAGAGAGGACTAAAATGTAGACATCAGTGTTGAAAAAGTAACACTGACACATTAGAAAGAAGACAGTTGGAGCACAAAACTAAAGGGGGAGGGGCACCAGCTATTGCAGATCTCTTGACACACACCCACAACAATGAATCTTGAGCCAGCTGCAAATCTGGCAGCATTGGCTGATCTTGAAGCCCAGGAGAAGCAGCTGCATGAGGAGTGGCAGCAGGTGCACCAGTGTGCAACCACCCTCTTGGCTGAGTGCAACAAGAACCTTTGGAAGAGGAAAGCCCTGGAGCATGCTGTGGCAACTTGAGGACCTGAAGAGGTTAAGAAGCCAGGCCCAGTGAAGTGCAAGTGTGGCCAGCCCATCAATGAGCAAGTCCAAGCCCTTGTCCTTGAGAAGGTCCTCAAGAAGGAAGAGCTGGGCTGATGCTGCTGTTTGACATCTCCCTCAGCTCAGTCCAGCACATCATAAGTGTGGTGCACAAAGAAGAGAGGCACACAAAAGACCCCTTGGCGCCCCTGCTCCACCTGCTCCAACAACCAAGAAGAAGGGGCACAAGCCCTGGCTGCAGCTGGAGGACCTTATCCTCATCCTTGGGTGGCTTGAAGACCAGCCCACCCTGACCCTGAAGCACATCTGTGCACAGGTCAGGACTGAGCTGGGGAAGACAATCTGCCATCTCCATCTCACTGGGCGCAAGGGAAGGGTGGTCAAGGGAGTGCCAGCATGCATGACTGTGCTGCTGAAGCAGAAGAACCTGACCCTCACTGGTGCCCTGGCTAAAAGTGGTATCATCTTCCACAAGTTCATCACCTCCACAAGCAGGAAGTGTGGAGTGGATGCCAACAACTTCTGGCTCTTTCTCCTCAACCTGCACCCCCACCTCCCTGAGTCAGCTGTGATCCTCCTTGATAATGCAGCTATCCACAAGACCAACACTGTTGAGAAGACCTTCAACCTCCTCTATGCTGATGGCTTTGAGGTGTTCTTTGTCCCACAATAATTGCAATTTCTGAATGCCATTGAGTATGCCTTCATGAAGATCAAACACCTCATCTGCCAAGCAACCTTCCACAACAGGAGCAAGCTAAGGAATGCAATTGTGGAGGCTCTACCATCAGTCTCAAGCACCAACGCCCAACACTGATTCCTGCACATGGTGCAGTTCTACAACCAGTGCACTTGGGCTGCCTTTCACTGGCAAGCCACTTGCCCCAACTCTCCTCAACTAACCTCTGGCCAGATGAAAGGCAAGTCACAGTCATTTGGGGGAGCCTCATTTTGCATCAATAAATGCAAAATTATTTATATATATTGTGATTTGTGCCACTGTTCAGTTTAACAAATTGATTTTGTTGAGAGTGTTGGTGGTTTCTCATCTCTCTTCTACTACACTAGCACACTCTGCCTAACAGATTATGTGGCTGATTTCACTGCACTGGTTGCATTTGGGCTCCTGATTCTTGGCTTCTTTCTCCTCAACTCCTTGGCACTTGAGTGGTCCTGCTTTCAGGTTGGCCCCTTGCCACATCTGTGCTGCTTTGCCACATAGTTGGCCAATTCCAGGTGGTCACCTCACATGAGCAGCAACACCTCCTAATTGCACAGCATTTTCTGAGCCTTGATGACAGTGTGAAGCAGTGTCCTTCATGAGTCATTATGAGCATGGGCCCATAATCTGTTAGGCAGAGTGTGCTAGTGTAGTAGAAGAGAGATGAGAAACCACTTAGTCATTGTCTCCATGGCCCTTTTATTGGTGAGACATGTCCAGAGTTTCATTTTCACTTGAGGATGATGTGCTTCCATCACATGTGCTCCTCAACAGTTCCCTCTTTGCAGCTACTCTCACTCACAATTTGACATCTTCTTGGTGGCAATCACATTATTGGTGGCACAGGTGGTACAGGTACTAAGCCATGTAAATCTTGGGAACCTCACCTGGCTGTTGTATCACCAAAGTGTTAGGGTAGTGTATAAAATAATTGTGTATGTGTGTGACCATCAAGAAGGCATGAACATATCTCTCATCACCACACTGTTGTACTTGTAAACAACTACAAGTAACAACTACAAGTACAACATTATCAGCTCATTTCAAAAAAGTGCCTCTTTTAGCAACAATGTGCAACAAACACCACTGGGATCACCTGGTATCTCAAGCTTGTTTGAAGTGGATTTTTGCTGACATCTGATTTGTGAGTGGTGATGAGGCCATATTGTCCCAGATCCAACTCACAGGCTGACATCAGCATGCCAAGTTTGGTGCATTACATGCTATTTTTGGCAACATTCCTTGTCTTGGCAGATGGGCAGCTGATCCATTTTGCAGAGCAAAAGTGAGTGCAAACAACAGGAACTGCATGCACACATGTGTGCGTGTGTGGAGGGCTTCCATGTTTCATTTCTTTTACGTTTGCCAACATGGTGGGGCTTGTGCACAGAAGAAGACAAATGCAGAGTTGATGGGAAAAAGTCATCAAGGGAGGTGATCAAGTTCATCGACTCTCTGCAGGATGCGAGCCTTGCTGGTCTCAATGAGCTCACCACCCACCACGATCTCGTCAAGCATCTGGTAGACCTTGGTGAAGTTGAACACCAGGTCCAACTCGCACACGTTGCCGAAGTAGGCGTCCAGCGCCTCCACGAACAGGTGAATCAGCTCCAGCGCCGCCAGCTCGTTGTCGTTCACCTCCACGCACAGGTAGAAATACAGACCGGCGTATCGCCTGTACACAAGCTGCCCGTTTGGGTGAGTAAATAAATATAAATATAATTTATTTAATAACAACAACACGATATCAAGATGAATACAGCCAACAAGCGAAGAAGGGGTGGCCTGGGTTGCTGGAAGGGAGGGCACCTTGTGGTCGCGGAATTCGACAAAGTTGGTGAACTTCGAGTGGCGCGCGTTGACGACGCGGTGGGCTTCCAGCGCCAGCTTGGCCTTCTCGGCGTCATCGTAGGGCACCCACCATTTAGATGCTCGCACTTTCCCCTGTCTATTTTGCACCAAGAAGAAATTGATCATCCTCAGATCCGTATCTTTTGATTTATGGTCGCTTTTCCTTTTTATTTTTATTATTTAATAAACCTTTTTTTCCTCTGCCGACCGCGGACATGGTGACGCTCGCGCGACCAGCGCGGCCGTTGCACAGCAGAACACGACCAACGGACAAAAGATACGAACGCACATACCAACGGTTTAGTGGTGTGTTACCTGCACTTATTAGTTATTTATTATTATTGACCGCTGTTTTGGCGCCCTCGTTTGTTGTTCCCGAGCTGCTGCAGAGAAAGTCAATCGATTCAATTTGGAAAAAAAAATATAGAGAAGAGAGGATGGAGATGGACGAGTACTTTCCCTTGGGCCAAGATGAGGAGGCAGTCACGGACGAGGACGAGTTCGACACGGACGAGGACGAAGATGATGATGAAGACGACTATGCCGTGGAGAGTGTGAGACGAGCGTATTTTGGTGGAGAACGTGGCACACTGGCCTTCCCTCCTGCCCCCTCCGCCAACGGAACAAATCACCAGAAGCATCACGAAATTTCGCTCGCTGCATCTTCCTCCTCTGCCGCCAATTCCACCTCTCTCAAGCACAGGGTGGTGCCGGCAGCGTTCCCCATCAAGAAGAGGAAGCGACGATCAGCTTGTCACTCATGGACCACCGAATCGAGGGCAGCCGAAATCGTGCGCCAATTCGCGCCCGATCGAACATCTGCGATTTTCTACTTGTTCCGTCGCATCGCCGGCGGCGGTATGAACAAGAACCTCAGGATCGTGCCGGCCAAGCGCAACCCGCCCAAGTACTCGTGCTTCTTCGAGGAGCTCGGCATGGTGTCCGACCCGGACAACGACTCGCACTACCACGTGTGGGCGTTCCCACCGCTCAACTCGGCCGCCAGCCGGTTCATGGCCACCTACGTGGGCGCTACCGAGCTCGAGGGAGTCGAACTGGGCGGCGCCACCAGCGACGAAGAAGACGCCAACAACGGCGGACCCTCCGGAAACATCGCCAAGGTACTTGTTCTGTGCTCTGCCAATTTTTTATTTTTATTTGTTGCTGCTCGCACACAGGGCGCTTGTTTGTTGACCGGCCGCACTTACCTTTCTCTCGCTTCACTGTGTTGTTGTGTTGCGCTCCGGAGATACGTTTGATTTATTAATTTATTATCACCGCTTCTCGTTTACTCGCCGGATTTATTTATTGTTGTTACTTATTTTTATTCTTTAATTTGCTTTTTACCCATATTTCCGTGGCCGTCTGCGCAAAAGCGGGAGACGAACAATCGCCTCTCTCTACTGCCCTTTGTCACTGCGTTGCGCTCTCTCTGAACCCTTCCGGAGATGTTGTCCGCCGCCTCACTGCTCCCTCTTCCCCTCACGCAGGAAAAGCCAAAGCGCGGCCGGAAGCGAAGCAAAGACAACAACGGCGAACAGGTACCATTCGTTCCCTTACCTCTCCCCCATGCCCAGGAGCTTGCTTCACCCACTTCTTTTCTTTGTTAAAGCGTTGGTGGCCTCTCCCTCGCGGAGTTAGGAGGCCCTCATTGCCCCTTTTCTCATTTTGATTGTTCATTTACTTTATTTTGACACGGTTGTGGTGCTGTGTTTGTGCGCACCGCAGGGGCTGAACGGCAAAGCGAAGAAGGTCGGGGACGAAGGCCAGCGGAGGCGACAGGGCGACACGACGTCGACAGACGACACCTCGGAGATTGAACTGGAGATGGAATACGACGAAGGAGCGTACGGGTACCACCGTGTGGGCGAGACCGTGGCAGACCGAGCGAGGTCGGCGCAGCGCCCAGGGGATTCGACGCGAGTCAAAGGTGGCACAACCGGCAACACCATGACACCGCCGATCCTCCTGGTGAGCGAAGCGCAGAACGGCCACGCGCACCACGACCAGCAGCAGCTGCCCGCCATTCACGACGACCACCTGGCTCACCTCTACTCCGACCTGGCCGCCGCCGAGCATCTGTCTCTAGTACGCGTCCTTCCGTCGCCGGCAGCGGGCACGGAGCTGACCTCGCGTGGTGCTGCTGCTACTACTCTCGCAGGACGAGGTGCTCGAGCATCCGGCTCTCTTTGGTCCCGATGGAGTGGGCGCGAGCGGCACCCTCTCAAGTCCGAGCTTCGGCAACCCCAGTGAGCTTATGCACACGTTTCTCCTCCAAGAGCTGGATCTCGATTCGATCCACGTTGACTTTCGCAAGCGGCTAACGGGACGCTCCGGTGGTACGTACTTCCCACTCCTGGCAGACGTCGTTGGGATCGTTTGCGCTTTGGCGGCTAACGGTGTGTGCAACCCGCTGGTTGGACCTCTATTCAGAAGATTCAACGGACAATCGGGCGTGGTCCATCTACGAAGGCGTGTGGCAGGGGCTCAACGACGTGGCAGTCAAGATCTACCACGAGGAGCGAGCCTACCAGACCGAGTGTCACAACCTATGGTACTGCTCCTACCACGGGGCTGTGCTGCGCGGGAGATGGCGAGCTGATGCGCCGATGTTGGTCGCAACAGGAAGTTCAACCACCCCAACGTGCTGCGCGCCTATGGGCGGCTCTACGCCATCCCGGGCCGTGACATTCAGGTACCTTGACGCTCACCGTTCGCGTACGCGAGTCATCGTAGTGTCATGATCTGCCACCACCCGCTAACAAAACAAGCACGTATTCTCTCCAGGGGTGCGTCGTTCTAGAGAAAGCAAACCAGGGCGATTTGCACTCGTGGATGATCGACAACCGCAGGTACCTGCACGACACACAGTTCATCTCTCACTTCCTCGATATCGTCAAGGGTACGTGATTTCGACCTTGTGATGCGTGCTGCATGCGCGTGCATGTGGGGTCTAATGTCCCTCACAACCCATGTGGGCCTTGGAGTAGGCGTGGCCGCTGGAATGCACTATATCCACTCCTCGTCACCCCCGTTGATTCACGGCGAGTTGAAGCCGAGCAACATTCTTCTCTTCGGACACAAGTTTGATCTTCACGGCACACCTCACTACCTCGACCTTCGGTACGCGATTGACGCACACTGCGCATATGCGATAGGATGTAGTTCTTATGACAAGGCCTAAACCAGAGCAAAGATCACGGACGTGGGGGTAAGTCATGACCTGGCCAAGGATTCGGCAGTGCGAGGGCGAGGCGCGATGGAAAAAGAAACGGCGCGAACGTACGCCTGATCTAGCTGGACGACGTGGCCGCATCTTCTCACCTCTGTGATCTCTTCCGCTTGCGGAAGCAGGTTGTGGCAGCCGCCAGAGCAGAGAATCTCCCACGCTGCCGCTTACTACGCATTGGGGACCGACGTCCTTCCGTTTGGGCTCATCCTTTGGTCCTTCTGGTACGCCCACCTGACCGCAGCCCAACGCCTGATCACCGGACTGTTGTTCACACGTACCTGCTGCCTGTGCGCAGGAGTAAAACCGTGTCCGTGGAGCAGCTTCGCCGCGTTTTGCCTCTCTCCGGAGCGGAAAGGCCACCCATCCCCAAGGTACGGGGCTACCCCGCACGACAACACCCCGAGGGTTGGGGTTGGCTTGGCTGACGGCAGGCCAATGATGGCGCCTTGCGTGCAGGAGTGTCCGGCGCAGTGGGCCTCGCTGATCGAGCGTTGCTGGGCTCATGACACACGGGAGCGAATCAGTTTCAAGGCACTACTGGAAGAACTGAGCAAGATACAACCATGACATCAGTGCTGTGTTCCAAGAAATACATGAAACCAGCAGTGTTGCCTCGCCCCTGGGTCCGCTGGCGTCGTTTCTTTCTGGCCAGGAAGAAAGAAAAAAAAAAGAGAGAAAAATCGTTGTGTTGTCCGGGACAGCGGATGCAGATGGAGCCACCGGCCGTTGATATAGACCCTTCTGCCCTGCTTGCGTCCCTGAGCTTTAGCGCTGACCCTTCGCAATCGCGCTCGACAGCGTCTGAAAAGCGGCAGGACCAATTCAAGCGCACGACAGGAGATGGGGATCAGACCAAGCGCAGGGAGAGATTACTTTCAAGGCAGCGCGAATCGCGAAGGGACCTTACCTCCCTCGCGCGCAGCCTTGCTCTAGAGACTGCCATCGAAGAAGGGAGAGGAGAAGAAGAAGCGGAGGAGGTGGAAGCGAGCAGTGGCAAGGAGAAGAGGAAGCGAGAAGATGTCGAACCGAAGGACCGCTCCTACGCGCAAGACGGCCAATCGATTCGAAAGGCGCATCGTGTGGATGAAGAGTTCGTGCAGGAGCTCAAGGCCGAGAAGAAGGCCTTCAAGAAGGAACGAACAGAGGAGAAGATAAGGGCTCGATATCGAGACACCTTCATGCTGCCGGAAGAGATGGCCCGCGACGAGCTACCTCTCGACCTCGCGGAGAGCTGGGTGTGCGTACCGGTGCCGTTGGGCGGCAAGCGATGCCTCGTCATCTCTGCCAAAGGCCAGACCACATCGCGGATGCGGAACGGCGCGGTGCTGCATCGCTTCTCGAGCGGGTTGCCATCGGGCAACACGGCCAAGTTCTCCGTCAACAACCCCAACCACTACTGCATTCTCGACTGCGTCTTTCACGAGTCCTCACTCACCTACTACGTGCTCGACATCCAATGCTGGCGCGGCAACCTCTACTATGACTGCGACACCTCTTTCAGGTAGGCTTTTGCCTGGCCACGAGCGTGTCTTTGGCTCATCACTGGCAATGGTCTTCTGACTGGCCTCAAATGCTTCTCTATCCCTCCCTCCCTCCCTCTCCCTCTCTCTCTCTCACACACATCGCGAATGCAGGAACTACTGGGTGCATACGAAACTGGGCGAACAGGACGGCCTGGGCACCATCTCCCGACACAACGAATTCCGCTTCGCGCCCCTTTCGCAGTTCGACCCTTCGGTGAGCGGAGTGCAGGCCGCGATGGGCAACGACGTACCTCCTCGCTCTCCACCCCTTTCCCACCTGTCTTCAAGTGTTTTCAAACCGGCGTGCTCACCTGGCTCCGTCCTCTCGCTTCAGGTGCCGTTCGAGAAGGAGGGTCTTCTGTTCTACCACAAGGAAGCCGTGTACACCTTTGGCGTCACCCCGCTGGTGCTTTACCTTGCGCGTGATCGCGTGGCCGCCCTTCTCGCCGCCCTCAACGCCGACGAGGCCAAGATGACCCTCGCTCCCGAAGAAGAGGCCTGACACGAACCAGCCGCGGCCACAACGACAGCCCGAGCAACCGGCCGCCACTATCAATCATACCACCTCTAAGAGTGAGGGACCGGTCTTCATCGTTGTCTTTCCTCGCTGGGTATGTAAAAGTTACAACTTGCAGCTTTCCGCCAGCTTACAACCAACAAGGGCACTATTTTGAGAGAAATTTCGCGATCATCACACGGCAAAAAATCCCTTGCGCTGCAAGCTAACATGGCCTGGCGTGAGCACATGTTGGGACTATAGTGGGCCTGGGAGAGCTTCGTGCGTGGGCACCACATCAACTTTCAGGTCCGAGTCCCCTCGCCGCGCACCTGCCGTGGCGCCTCCCTCAGTTTTCCCGGCGCACCACCGGCCCTGTATGCTCCACCTCGGTGCTCGTCCGGCTATAAAATGGAACGGATCATATCGCTTACCATCAACAATAACAACACTAAACCAGCTCCTTCAGCTGAACACTACAACCACCAAGCTCAACATGAAGCAATTCCTCCTCCTCGCGCTCCTCGCGGCCCTCTGCAGCCACGCCCTCGCTGGTATGCCTTCTCCCGCTTCTTTTCGCCTCTTCCCGTGAGCGCCTTAGCCTAACTCATTTTTCCCCTTTTGATACAGACTGCAATGTGAGCGTCAAGCAGACGCTTGGCAGCGCCTGGCAGCAGGAGGGCAAGAACCTCTCTCAGTGGAACGTGCAGCTCACCGCCGGCTCCGAGGCCGTCAAATCGCTCGAGCTCTCCATCACCGGCGCCAAGATCATCCAGTTCTGGGAGCTTACTAACCAGTCCACCGGCCTCTTCGCCCTGCCCGAGTACCGCATCCAGAACGGCGGCATCGTCGCCGGCCAGACC
>CACVKS010000855.1:0-13406 GCA_902749335.1 Acanthamoeba triangularis
GTACGAGCATGATCAGGGGGTTGAGGGTGGGGACTTGGTCGGGCTGGATGGTGAGGCCGAAGATTTCGCGGTCCATGAGGTCCGCCTGAGTGGAAGCCCAGAGTGCGCGACAGCCGCAAGGGGGTGAGCTATTGGTATTTAAGGTGGCGGATGAGGCCACCGTACCTGGAACACCCAGCGGGAGGCGTGCTGGTCGAACAGCGACCAGAACACGGGCAGTGGACTGGAAAGCACAAACAAGCGCGCGACACACGAGATGGGCAAGATGGGCGCGGTTAGGGAGAGATACGGAGGAAAAGGAGCGCGGTCGGTACATGAACACTCGGTAGACGCCGAGGGCCGCCTTGATGTCGCTGATGGTCTGGCGATCGTATTTGTCCTCGGCGTGCTCCCAGAATCCCTTCTTGGGTCCGCCTGACCTGAACTTGCCCCTGAACCCGGCCTGCAGGTTTCACGCTCGCACGTCAACACATAACACAACGATACACACGACGCACGACACACACGACACACACGACACACACGACACACACACGACACGCAAGGGAGTCCGTACGGCGAGGGCTCCGAAGAGGATGTTGGTCATGTTGGCCCCGGGAGGGATCTGAGCCAGGCGTCGGGATTCCAAAAGGTGAGATCGTGGCCTCACAGCTGCGCGAAGGAGGGGCTGAGGCGTACGATGCGATAGGTGGGGAGGCCGGCCCAGAAGACGATCGTGGCCAGGGTCAACAGGGCCGCGGGCACGCCGAACGCGATGTAGTACTGGACCAACACCGAAAACAACACAACACAATGAGCTGCGTCCAGAGCCCTGTTGAGCGGTGTGCGACGACTGACAATCAAACACAGCACGTACGGTGGTGTGCTCGCGGAGCAGCGGGGTGATGATGGTCGACGCGAGACTGCCGGCATTGATGCAAAAGTAGAACATCGCGAAGACCATGCCCAACATCGCCTCCTGGCCCTTGACGAACTGGTCACCGACGAACGAGGACACGCAGGGCTTGATGCCGCCCGTGCCCAGCGAGACTGTGTAGTGACACGGGCACCGCACACACGTCAGCACGCCACGCGCGGCGCACCACCACAAACGCGGGGCGCTCTCAAGAGGAATGAGAAGAATGCGAAACAGCGGAGGAGCATACCGAGGGTGAGTCCGACGGCGGCGCCCCACCAATGCGGAGGGTCGCCCGTGGCGCCCGGGATGGAGGTCACCGAGAGCACGATGCTGCCCGCCACGTACACGAACGACAGATAGAGGATCGTCTTGAACTTGCCTGACGTAGTGAACCCAACAAAGGTGAGCTCAGCTGGATCAAAACCCACACACACACACACACACACACACACACAGCATGGGCAGAGAAGAGAAGGGTATACCGAGAAAAGAATCAGAGATGTAGCCACCGAGCAGGGCGCACGAGTAGGCGCCAAAGATGAACGCGTGGATGATCTGGTTGGTGGTGGTGGTGGTGGGTGTTGTTGAGTGAATGCGATCCGGCATTGCCACAACCTGATGACATACGCCACCACACACGCACGCACGCAAGAGAGAGAGAGAGAGAGACGTACCATGGTGGAGGTATCTTCGGAAAAGAGCAGATATTTGTGCAGATAGAGCGCCAGGATGGCCTTGAGCCCATAGAAGGAGAACCTGCACGAGAACAGCCATGAGCGCACGACACACGCACAAGAAGAGAGAGAAGCAGAACCGTTCGCAGGCTTCGTTGCCCATGATGAAGGCAATGCTCTTGGGCCATTTGGTGGTATCCGGCGGCAACAGCGTCTGCGAGTCCGGACTGATCAGCTCCCCATTGTCGCCCCTCCTCCCCTGCAGTTTTATTCGAAACAAAATGTTATTTATTTAGAAATATATATATAAAAATAAAATAGATAAAAAATAGATAATGTCAGAATATAAATATAAATGTATAATAAAAAGGATAGCAGAGATGGGAGTCTACGTCGTTTTCAGAGCTCGCGTCCATGCGAGCCACTACAATCTTTGTTTCTTCCATGTGGCGGCAGATGGCGAATGAGGAAGAAGTCGTGAGCCAAAGGGAGGAGGTGCCCCAAGAAAGCGGCGAGGAAGGAGCCAAAGAGCAAGAAACTGACAACGAACGCAGCGGCGACACAGAAAGAAGAAGGTTCGCGTCCCAACCTGCCCGCACCGCTCGTGTACCGACAAAACGCCGCCACTCGCGCTCGTCTCCGAGAGCCCTGAGAAAAGGCCAACGAAAAGTTCAAGGAGAGGGCCTCCTTGTTGTGGAGTCAAGCTTGAATGAAAATAATCAAAAAAACGCAATCAATCTTGCTGTTTTCCTTTTTAATCAAAAAAAAGTCGTTATTGTTTTTTAATTATTTAATATTATTTTGGTTGTGAATTCACTCACGATCGGCAAAGGGGAAGAGGTCATGCCACAGGTCCTTGTCCTCAAAGGCGGTGTACTCGAGGCAGTAGTTCTTGCGGTTGCGCTCCGAGTAGAAGGTGACGTAGGGCATGATGGTCTGCGGGGCCTGGATGTCGTCCACGTCGACCTCCTCCGTCCGCGTGCGCGTGAGCAGGTTGTAGGTGTGCAGCACCAGCTTCTGCTTCGGCTGCTCTTCTGGCGTCTGGGCCTCCGTCGGCGTGGTGAGATAGGCCTTGGTCACGTAGCCCTTCGTGAGATGATTGAGCAGCGCCGTCGTGCTCACACCAAAGAACAACGCTGCGACCGCCAACGCAACGCACACAACGTAGAACACGGAGTGCACGAGAAGATAAGTGTGAATGGTCATGTGTGAGATGGGCGCAAGCAACGCGGTGTGGTGTGGTGGCGTACCGGTGAGACCCAAGGCCGAGCGGCCCAGCAGGGGCACATCGGGATTGCCAAACATGACCAGGATGGGCGTTCCGGCGAGCGAGGCCAGGCAGGTCGTCAGCGAGAAGAGCTTCAGCCCGCGCAGGATCCTGGTGTTGTTGTGTGGAGAGATGTTCAACATCAGCAGCACTCAAGGGCAGCGGGCACAACAACAAGGTGAAAGACGCCGCACCCCTTCTTTGGCGCGTCGTAGATCAGCTCCAACTCGCCGGCTGTCGCGTGGGTCTGTGTTGTGGCGTTGGCATCTTCAGCAGCGTTGGTCCGCTTCGCGTCGCTTGATGAAGAGGTGGCCTCCTCGGTGGAGGTGCTCGCGTAGCGGCGGGCGGCAAAATGGACAGAAAATCGCGAATTATTGATGATCGGAAGGGAAGTTGGGGGCCGCTGGCCGAGCAGCTGCGAGATGTTTCTTCTGCTCTTCAGCTGCGAGGGTATCGCAGATCGGGTCCGGAGGGCCGCAGTGCCGGTAGCAATTCTGGGAATCGTCGTCGATCGATCCAACCTTGCTGTCGAATTGAAGTTAGGCCGGACTGCCCGCACGCCGATCATACCCCTTGTTGTGGCCTTCATCCTGGCGGTCAGCACTGGCCGTTGGCTTTTTCGATTGTGAAACAAAAATAAATTAAAATTATAAATAAAATTCTAATTTTATTTTTTATTTGCTGACGCGACATTGATTGGCGCCTCAGTAGATGTTGTGCTGGTGGAAGAAGGGCTTGTACTTCATGTCATCTTCCATAATATGGTGCAGCAGCCATTCGCGGAGGAACTTGGCCAGCTTGCTCAAGTTGATGCTCTTGCCCTTCTGGTGCAACTTGCAAAACTGCTCCACCTGCTCGAGCAACCGCCTGCGTGACCATGGTCGTGTTAGCAGCGAAAGCACGTTAACACCGTGTGTGACAGATCGAAAAGACGTGCTTGTGTTTGCGGACGTGGCCGGCCTCGTCGGGGTAGTTGAGCTGCGTAAAGAGCTCCTCCTCCTGCGCAAAGTGGTACTGAGTGTAGTCGATCAGGCACTGCAGCAGCGAGGTGATCTGCTGCTTCCGCTTATCCTTCTCTTGGGTTCTGGTGGGTTGAGGGCCAGTGCGACAGCAGAAGGTGAGTTGAAGGTGAAAGATGATCAAGAGAGGATGTGGGAGATATGGGGGGAACGCTGGCTGTGGTACCCAATGATGGCAAAGAGAACGTTGATGTACTCCACGAGACGCTGGTGGGCCTTATCGAACTTCTTCACACCAACAGACAGCGAATCGGTCCACACCATCAACTGACGGTTCTTGCCACCACTACACACAAACTTGAGCCAGCTGATCACTCACCATGTACTGCGTTCAATGAAGTCATCTATAGATACCTCTTGTCATCGAAAACGATCTCCTTCTTGAGGCTCTCGAACATCGGCCGGAACAGGCTCACCTTGAGATAGGACTGCACGCTGGGCGTGGCCACGTCCAACGGCGAGAGCTTCTTTTCGTTCAAAATATTGGGCGAGGCTCCCTTCTTCAGCAGCATCTTCACGATCTGCATATGGCGGAGTGTGAGCCAGCCCAGCGACAAAGATTGACGATGGCGATGGATGGACGTGGTAAAGAAGGGGGAAGCACCTTCAAATGATTGTGAGACGCGGCAAAGTGAAGAGCGGTGTCGCCGTTGATGTCGCGCAAGTCGGTCTGAGCGCCTCGTCTGTCTTCCAGCAGCAGCGCCACCACCTTGGCATTTCCGACTGTACGGCCACATTGTGAAGAGAATGAACAGTGTGTGCGTGTGTGTCGTGTTCAAGCGCGTGTGTACTGGTGCAGGCCAAGTGTAGCGGCGTCTTCAATCGCTCGTTCGCAATGTTGACAATGTCCGGCTGGGCGTCCAGGATCACCTAACGAGGAAATAGAGTATGATACTTGATGAGTGCCCGCATGTCGTGTGTAATGCACTTGTATCCAGGTGACGGGTACCTTGAGTGCTTTGAAGTCCTGGCACGCAACAACTCGGTGTACGATGCGAATGAGCTTCGTTTGTTCGATGTCGTTTTCCTTCCCCTCGTTGGTGGCTTGGCCCGCGTCCTTCCTGGCCGACGGCTGAATCTCGAGCGATCGCTTGTACAGGCGATCCTCGTCAAACACCTGGTGTTGATGACCGCGACGTGGGTCGTGTGCGCTATGAGACTTGAATCGAAGCAAGCACGACGCAGCGCATCAAGAAGGGAACTTGGGGTACCTCCACACCACTCAGGAAAGAGAGCGCAGTGTCGTTCACTTGGATCTGATGCTGCGGCAACAGCTGGTACTTGAGAATGTCCGAGATGATGGAAAAGAACAGCGTCATCCGCTCGAAGTTGATCAAGTCGCTGCGAAAGAGTGATGTGAGTGTGTAAATCAACCGTTACCCAGTAATTCCAGGGATGAACACTGCATGGGTGCCCGTACCCCTCGAGGAAGCTCGGATTGCCGTCATTGGCAAAGGTGAGGTCACGCAGTACCAAAGCTGCACGCACCACGCAAGCCGGTGAGAAGGACAGAGGAACAGAGAACAACGCGAAAGAATGAAGGCGCGGTACCAATGTAGGGAGTGATGGGCGGGGCCAATATCTCGGCGTGGGTGCGATAGTTGCGGAAGTTGCCCGCGGGGTCCATGCCCGACACCAGCCCATCCAACACCTCGTGTCCTCGTGCGGAGACCGACTGTCGAACGCACAGTGAGGCTGTGTGGCGTGTGTGGCGTGTCGTTTGTTGCGTGGGTCGCTTTACGTACATCCCAGATTTGCTTGAGTCGTGAGATGGAAAAACTGTTGAGGCCCGAGATGATGTCCATGGCCGTGTTGAAGCTGTTGAGCTCCCAGCAGCACTGCGCCACCTTGATGAATGCCTCGATGGTCGCCACGCGGGATTTCTCGTCGGGTGCCGTTACGATCTCCGTCGCCACCCAGCTGCTTATCTTGTTCGACGCCTTGGCAAAGTCGGTGATCAAGCCCACCGGGCGCTTGATGTTCACTAACAGATCCAAGGCAGTGATTCTGGGGAAGAAAGCGTCAGTACATTCAAATCGATCTCTCTCTCTCTCTTGTGCGCGCGCGCAGGCACGCACGCACGCACGCACGCACGCACGCACGCACGCACACACACACACACACACACACACACACGCACACACACAAGCTTCAAAGAGAGGCAATGCACTTGTTGTAGCGCTGTTGTTCTTTGAAGGCGAGATGGAGGGCCAGCTCTTCGGCTTCGAAGTCGAGCACCGAGCCGATCTGGCCTGAGACCAAATTGCAGGTCATGTCCTTGAGCACCGACGGATCGGACTTGCGCTTCCTGACCATGAACAGAGCAGTACGGTCGGTTGAGTGCCATGGGCTGCACCACGGGCGTGTGGGGGGTAGGCACGCACTGGAACCGTTGAAGAATGACCGAATCGGTGAGATCACGCGGTGAGCTGGACTGTTGCCTGCGATGGGAGGACGCAAGAAGGCGCGAGATCTTTAACAAACAACCCTAAGGTAAGGCTGATCGGGTCCATGGGCTCGGGCAGTACCGCGTAAGGGTGGGGAAGGAGTGGTTGGCGCGCGAGTCCTTGACGGCCAGACTGCAGAGGTGCAAAACAAAACGAAAATTGTGGTCGGTGAGTGCGTTGGTGCGTGTGCGGTGGTACATGTGTGCGTGTGCACGGTTGGACGTACATCAGTTTCTTTTTCCTCGCCTGCACGTTTCACCGATGAACGAAAGTGAAAAACGAAAAAGAATGAAGAGTGGTGAGAGCGATGCCAGAAAAGTTGCACGTTTGAGTGGAGATGGGAGAGCGTACCGCCGCCGCTCCGCACTTGAGTCGGTCGAAAGCTTCGGCGAAGCTCGACACTTGGTCATGGGCCACTATCGACACAAATTTGAGCAGTTTTGCGCTCAACGGCTCATCGTGCGCACTGTCATGCTCCTCTTGAATAAGGAGGCGCGCAGACACCGGTGAGTCAATCATTGGCGGCTGGGACCACGTTAAAGCATGCCGCAAGCAAGCAGTACCCGGAATGGAGGCGAGCGCGACGTTGTGCGTTTCAACTCCAAAGTCGTGCAGCGCCCAGCCTTCCACCCACCGGTGCATGAAGTCCAGCACGCTTTGCGCCCGCCCAAGAATGGGTCATCAGTAATCATCCATCCAGTGGAAGAAGTAGAAGAAGTAGAAGAAGGCAGAGGTGATCATGGCACCGTACTTTGAGATGAACGCCTTTGTGGAGACACTTCCTTCGCCCGAATGCAGTGAATACATGGCCACCCTGTTCGATCGGTGCGGGGACATAATCAATGGGTGCGATGATCCGTTGGACGCCGAGTTTGTGGCGAAACGTACAGGGAGGTGATCTTCTCGAGCAGCTGCTCGGGCGTGCAGTATTGGCGGTAGCATAGAAGGAACGCATCTCGATCGGACCAGAGCTGATCGAAAAGTATCCCCCCCACATGCCGTTAAGGTTAGAATGCGATCTGACATCGGAGAGCGTAGTAGTTGGACCATTACCTCGTTCCGGTTGTCGCCGGCGACTGGCTTGGAGCACACCCACTCGATGACCTTCTCCAAGGACCCGGCGCGAAGGCTGCCCTTCTCCGAGAAGATCACCGGCGCACGCACCTCCTCCACGTCGTGCTTCTCGATCACCTCTGCTTACAGCCAATGCCAAACGATCAGGTTTTTTTTTTTTTTTTTTGTTAAAGAAGAATGTGACCGATCAGTCGTACCTAGCTCGAGGTTTTTGGTGAGTGTCGCAGAGTAGGCTTCGACGAACCACCGCTGCTCGGACCGCATCTCTGCGATCAACGCTTCGGCGTCGTGCTGCGACTTACCCTGGAACAACGAGGGAGGCGATTGGGTGGGTGGTGGGCCGCATGCACTGCACGCATCGCCATAGGAGGGAGATCACGAACCATGGTGACAACCGCCTCACCGATGGCCTCCTCGACCAAGAACGGCACGACGCCGCCCAGTCTGCACGCACCAATCAGAATTCAAAACAAACAACCATTACCAGGATGGGCAAGGTACCCGCAGTAGTAGTAAAGAGCGTCCTTGTGCTGCACATAGGAGGCCACCAGCTCCTTCTTCTCGCGGATCTTGTCCTGCACGAATATGCGCTCTTCTTGGTCGTGCGAGAACGCCGACACGACTTCGTTGAGCACCCCTACATGCGTGCAACATTGGATGGAAAGAGCAAACATTAGGTGTCAGAGAGTGTTGGCAGGCCTGTGTGATCCAGACTGGATGGCGTCTATACCCGTTTGGGCGAACATGCCGAGCTCCTTCTGGAATAGGAAATCCTGGTCTTTGTGTCGACAGCCATAGAACAGGACCATCGAGCCCAGCGTAGCGCCTGACGTGTCACATACAGGATTACATGACGCACACGACACAAGAAGTGGTGTCGGCGCACGACACGCATGACGACACCCACGTGGTACACGTACCTTGATCCAGCATGGCCTTGCGGAGGTGGAGCAGGGAGATGGCGGTGGCCACACCCGTGCCCAGCGCGACGAACATGAGAGGCGCTTTGGCCTTCCGCTCGTCGTATCGGAACACTCCTTTCTGTATATTCACCGCCAACAGGTCTGCATTTCACCCGTATCTAGTCGTCAGCGCGTGCGCGTGTTGTGTGTGGGTTGTGGGCCGTGGGTCGTGTGGTGTAGCGTACGGCACGATCGTACCTTGCTTGCGTTTAAGGCGGGAGAGGTAGGAGGTGGCCAGCCCTTTCACCGTCCTTCCGCCGGGCGCGCGCCACTCGCGGCACAGATAGATGAATCGGAGTTGCCTCCGATGCAACTGAACGTAGACACACACAGCAACAGCTTTAGTAATTCAGTCATGATGTTGTGCCTCACCGAGTGCACTTGACGAGTACCTGAGGACAGCTGATCATGGAGTAGAGGCGGGGCCGAATCAGGGGGATGAAGGTGACGAGCTCGGCGAGGGTCAACCGGACAGATGAGTAACGCAGCAGGATGTCGCAGGCCGAGGGGAACTCGGCCTGGAACGACTCCCACGCAACCTGCAGTGTTTGGTGAAAGAAAAAGGGCAAGTGGTCAGCATCCTAGGCAAAAAGTGATGGTCGACGGCCAAGCATACGGGATCGTCGATGAGCAGCTGCAGCTTCTGCTTCTCGGCCGGGCTGAGCGACTGGGCGATAAAGCGGATCAGGTGCTTGGTGGGTCGCCCGAACAGGTCCAGATATTTGGTCAACAGTTCGCTCACGGTCAGCGGCTGCGTAATCTTCAGCGGCGGCAGACCTGCAAGCGACCGTTGTGAGTGAACTCCCGGTTGCGGGCCGCGAGTCTGTTATGAAAATTAGTAGTGGTCGCGTACCTTCCAAGATCGGAGTGATGGTGAGCGACGCCGTGGGGTCGAGATCGTAGAATCGCATGAAGGCCGAGACTGAACCGACGTCGTTCTGCGGCAAGACGGAGATGTGATCGCCCACCTCATAGCTAGAGGAGGGGGGAAGGAGGAACTGACGTCAGTCCCTCGGGCCACAAGCCAAAAGGTGGAGGCGAGGGCATACTTCAAATCGGTGTGCTTGAGGGAGATGTCGGCCCGGTAGATGCGACGTATGTAGTTCTCGGGCGTGACCTTCTTGTTGCGCTTCAGCTTGACGTAGGTGTAGCCCGGCGGAGCGCCGCGTTTGCGTTCGACGCGGCGCGAGCTGGACAGGCTTTCGGAGAGCTCGGGCGTGGGCTGCTGGGTGATCTTGTACAGGGCCGAGGAGATATGCAGGGAGTTCTTCTCCAGCGCCTCCTTCTCCGCGTCACCAACGATGCCCGAGAAGAACCCAATCATCCACGGCACGAACGCAGTGTAGTGCCTGGTGAAAATCACACGCACCACCGCACACGCACACAACGACACACACGGATGTGTAAATGTCCGTCAAGCAATTGATAGGTTGTGATTGCTGAATGGGTACGCACCCATCGGGATCGAGCTCGCAGCCGAGACCGAGCTTGTGGACGTCCGTGGCACCGAGCGCCAACAGCTTTGCGTGCAGTTTCTGTGTGGTGGTGCATATGCGTGCAGATGTGAGGTTGAAGTTGAACTGCGTATTGGCGATGCGGTAGAGAGACGCGGATCCGCACCTTGGCAGCGTTGTTGAAGTCGTGTCGCGTGTTCTTGTTGCCCAGTCCGAACACGCCAAAGCGCAGCTGTGTCAAAGAGCCTTCGGGCATCCCATTCAGCTCCTCCCACGCTCGCTGAGCGTTTGCCCCAAACAACAAACAGCCCCACACGCCACCGACGTCGCGTTTCCAGAGAGAATCAGCTCTTAGCCCATCGGACGTAAGACGAAGACAATGAGGGAGTGCGTGCCTGCGTGTTCGCTGGGAAGGTGCCCGTCCCGTACGTGGAGCAGCAGATGGCCACCAGCGACTCCTTCGCCAGCTCTTTCTATTTGTGGTATAAAAATAAACAATATTAAAATGTTGTTATTTATTTATTTATTTATCTTTGGAGGCGGGTCCGTACCACGTCGTATTGGTCGAAGGGAAGGAGGCGGGCGGTGAGGCCATGCTTGCGGGCCACGAAGGCCAGGCGTCCGCCCAACTCTTCCGCCGTCCCCGTCTGCGTACCAACGAGAATCAACAGCTCGCCGTCTCCTCTTCGCTTCTCTTTTTCTTCCATCTTCGCTCAATCAATCGTTGAAGCTCGCGCACCCGGCAACGACCTCGCCCTTGTCCTTCAGTCCGCTAAGCTTCGTACGGGTCCGGACCAACTAACGCACAACAGCAACCATCCCGTTGGGGGAGCCGCTGGAACTCCCACAGAAATCACCACGCCGAAATCTGTACTAGTAATGTATGGGTTTTCACACTCCGGCGGAGTTTTGCGCCGTTCCCCTGTGTTGGTGGGGGGGTTGTTACAGTTCGATGTCCTCTCGGGCCTTCTCCAGATAGCCCATCGCAGAGGCCAGCTCCTTCATCTGCTCCTGTGCAGGAAGGTCAGCGACGTGTCGCCATGTCGGGAGGCATGTAAACGCGGTGGTCCGAGGTAGAGGGACGGAGTGCGTACTCTGTAGCCAGCAGCGATGAGTTCCAAGCAGATCTCGTTGTAGTTGTCCTTGAGGAATGCCTGCAAGTTGGCGACCCCCCTCGTGTCTCCCTGCACATCGTATGATACGGCACAGTCAGGCGGATGAGTGAGAAGCGATCCCTTATGCACTGGGGCGGCATCACGCACCTTGGAGGGAATGGTCACATTCTTGCCCTCGCTGCTGATTATCCGCTGAAAAATGGCCACCACTCCCGGATTGGAGTCCACCAGCTGTCGGACAGTACAGGGTCCATCATCGTGCGATTAGTCTTCCTCTTCATTGCCACAGATGCAAGTGCAACACGCACCTGGATGAGCGGGTCATAAATGGCGTCTCGTTCTACTTGGAGTGCGGCGGCCTGTTTGTCGAAGGCAAAGTGCGTGTTAGCGTGTAAGCACCGCTCCAAAGTTGAGTCCTGTACGCGCGGCACGAAGAAACATACCTGCTCCTCGGATCGCTTCTGTACCGCATCGTGGAAGAAATTCCTCATCTCGGCAGCCCATGTTGTGAGCTCATCCTACAACACAGGGTCATTGATCACGCAGGTTGAGAGTGGACCATTGAAAACTAGAAAACTGAACGGCTAGGGGAGGGGGCTGTGACAGAGAAACATACGAGGTAGCCTTCGAGGTGCTGAACAAGCACGAAGCTTTCTCCGTACATGTCCTGTAGCCATGAAAACAAGATCAAGGTGAGCAGCGTGAGCTGTGTCGTTTACGTATCATATTCGTACCCGCTCTTGTTGGAGGTAGAGGATGAGCCACTCGATAAAGGTGCAGCTCTTCTTCAGTTCGATCTCTTCAAGCTTGATGTGGACCTCTTCAAGTGCGTCCTCGTACGCCTTCTTTAGTCGCTTCAGGTCACGTTCGGCCTACAATCGTTTGACAGTATTGATTAGCTCAGTACAGTGTCGTCCCTAACGTTTGGTGTTGAGGATAAGGCGTACATTGTAAAGTTTGATAATGTCTAGTTTGGACTTGCCGCGAAGAGTGGTGACCTTGTCCACAGCGCCGTCATAGTCGCGCCTGGCCTTCTCATACTTGGACTTGGTGTTCTGTTACATCGACGACACGGGTCCAACTGAATTCAGCAAACAGGGCAGCATCAAGGTTGAGGTGCTAACTGATGAAGGCCAACCTTGAGTTCGGTAGAGATGTCCTTCTCGACAAAATCTATGATTCGCGCTATGAGCTGGTCGGACGGCACTTGGTGCTGTGCGTAACCGAAAAGTGGGCGTGAGCTAGTAGGCGAAGATCATCAGCGCCGCATCGAACGAACACCCCGAGAGAAGGGCGTACGAATTGGGTCACATTTGTAGCGACGTTCCTCTCGGCTTCGGCAAACTTGGTTAGCGCCTCAGCTGCAAGATGAGTAGAGAGAGTAAGAAAGGCAGCCGCGGCCAACAATAAACACTGCAGCTCGATCAGGTCAACGCGCACCATAGACCGAGTCGGGGTTGGATCTCTTCTCTGCAATCTGCAGCTTGTCCATCGCATCCTGCGCGAAGGCGTTGTTGGCCTTGACGTAGCCTACACAACACCAATTAGCCACCCATCATTACGATGCCCACACAACCCGTACAGAGGGAGGAAGACATGATGGGGCTACGTACGTAGCGCGTCGCTGTTGAGGCGGCGGACGGCGGCGGCGAGCTTCTTCAGGTGGCTCTTGAGCTGCTGTACCTGGTCGTCTCGGTTCTTGACGTCGGTGTCGGCATCCAGCTGGAAGTGACCGGCCTCGTTGGGCTCCTCGATGGCCAGCTTGCCGATGAGCCGCGTTGACCGATTTGAGCTCCGCGTTGATGAGGCCCGAGACAAAAGCGGAGAAGATGAAGACGAAGAAGGTGAATTGGGGGGTGATATCGATTTGCGGGAGGGCAGCGAGGGAGATGAGGTTGCCCGCGGCAGGAAAGAGGAGGAAGATGATTGTGCAGACGTTAGGGAAGAGGGTGAAGGTGGCAGAGATCCCGCCAGGGACGTGGTGCCATTGTCCACTTCATTGTTATGGATTGAGTTCGAGCCAGAGGAGGTGAGGACCGGGCTTTGATCGAGGATAGAATCGCTTTGCAAATTGATGCCATCTCGCTTCTTTTTCTTCTCCAAATTACGTGACGATGCATTCGAACGCAGCGTCATAAAACCCTTCATCTCTTTGTTTTTCTTCTTGCTGCGTTAACGAGAGGGGATGTCTTTCCTTGCTTGGTAAGGGTAAAAATCGAACTGAATTCGAAATCAGTTCAGTTGGCCAGTGGCCGCGTCAAAGAGGAACCGAGTCAAATTGTGTATTGTGTATTACCCTTTCATTGGTCAGGCGGCAGAGATCGGGCACTTTGCAGGTTATTATGCGAGTAGGGCGGGGAGTTGCGTTGTGGCGGGGCGACACCGACTCCGGTGCCGCTGCAGGTTCGCGTGGTATTGCCCGACTTACGCAAGTGCGCCACCCGCCGGGCTGCCGCCGCCGCCAGGTCGCCGCCGCGCGTCACCATTACGGGGTGC